>PNEQ01027605.1:0-18320 GCA_003012365.1 Medauroidea extradentata | reverse complement strand
TCGAGCGTGGTAATGTGGCTCTTATCACTCCGCTGTTCTCGCGCGTTAAACGCAGACATTTGAAACCGGTACACACTACTCTTAAGGTCTCGCGTGTTTAGTTTCGCAGTGGTTTCGAAAATATATATTTTTAACGTAAATTAATACATATATTAAAAATTCATTCTGGCAGTTTTAACACTTACACATCACCGTTTTTATCTGAAATTTTCTGTTGCAATACACCAAACGGATTTTTATATTTTTGCCCCTAAAATATCACATATTTTGTCGTCAAAATAAGCTAAAATGAAGCAAAATTATTATTTTCTACCAAACGGTATATTATTTTTAAAAACCGATCTGGCAAAATTGTGTATCGTATGACTATACACAGTCTCAAATTATTTCAAAGTATTTGGTTAAAAAATATTTGAGTTATTTACTATTGTTTGAAATAAATGAAAGATCGCGGCCTTAAGGTTGCCGCTTACATAGGCCGCTTATCAGTATACAAACCTTAGGCAGATATAGTTCCCTTACAGATTGTATGGTTGGCAGCGAAATTACGTAATATAGTTCCGTGTGTTTCCTATATAAATACAACAGTACAGAAACAAAATCAACCGCGAAATCTACATAACTGTATTTTTTATAGTTAATTAACTTCTTTTATTAAACTGTGTCGATTCATACTGATTACACAAATTATTTTACACGCGCAAACATCATGTGATGTGTCCAGTGAGGTTAGAAATGTCCCGTCGTTAGCCATTACACGCGGAAGGATACGAATCGGCTGAAAATAGAACTTTAGCAGGGCTTTTTCGAGTGCTCACTTTATTCCGAACCACTCATAAGCGTTTCACCACTCTTAAAACTTAGCATCTTAGGTCCAAACAAAATAAAGTGTTTGGTTATTATAAATGTTGGGGAGCGCTCACTTTAAATTGGACAGCATATAATAAAGATAATACACTTTCAATATCAGGATCTGAACGAAATACTTGCTAATTACATTAGGATATGTATGTATGTATGTATGTATGTATGTATGTATGTATGTATGTATGTATGTATGTATGTATGTATGTATGTATGTATGTGTATATATATATATATATATATATATATATATATATATATATATATATATATATATATATATATATATATATATATATATATATATATATATATATATATATATATATATATATATTCGGCTACATATTTGGATAGCGAGACCAGCATATGCAAAAGTAATTAATATAAATAACATTTCCGTACAAATAACTGCAAACGAGTTATTAAGAAAGAATAGAAGCCACGAAACCAATCTGTATCGAAAAGTGAAAAAAATGAAAATACATTAGGTCCCGACTAGATTCAGTTTCTTGGACGTACTCCATTGCAAAATTGAACGACTGTCAAAGAAAAACTTTCACAGTCGTTCAATTTTGCAATGGAGTACGTCCAAGAAACTGAATCTAGTCATGAACTCCCATTGCACAGTTCTTTCAACTTTTGGAAGGGTCGCATTAGGCCTGTCGCCCTCCGGCCCGAGGAATGTACCAGGTGTGGTAAGACGAGCCTATGGGGGGGGGGGGAGTCCCCCTAGAAAACCCGCTGGCCAACGGAACGTCCGCCACGTGTCCCACATGCGAAAAATCCGGGCCCGGACCTACCGGGGATCGAACCCAGTGGGAGGTGAGAGGCCTGAGACTCCCTCGACCATCGCGGCCCCTCTTGTATAGAAAAGTGACTGTCTTTAATTTAACAAAATAGCGTAGTACGCACAGAAGTTACTCGCCCCCATATCCTCCGTGGATATACTCAAGAAAACCTTCCAAAGCTTTCTCGGAAATCCCAATAGTGACTACATTATAGTACTACCAGAGTACAGCCAAACTTCTACCAATAAAACTAATTTCATTTACTTGAATTAGGCTTTTTATTAATATTTGTGTTCGGATTCAGTCACTAATCGTCAAAACGATACAAAAACACACACGCAAGCACGCACACACACACACACACACACACACACACACACACACACACATATATATATATATATATATATATATATATATATATATATATGTAATTACTAAACCGTTTTATAAAATATATTCTCTTAACATGAAATCAGATTTTTTTTCTGTGATCGTTTACTGCCATCATTACTTTTTGTGACAAGTAGTTAGCAAATTTTATTCTTAACCGTTACTTTACACTTTATTAACTATTTCTGTTGATTCGTTTGAGAAATTCAACGTACAAAGCTCAGTATATGACCGTAAAAAATTTAATTTTTTGTGAAAAAATGCATGCGTGAATTTGCAAAAAGATCAATATTAATTTTTACATAATAAAAGTATGTACAGTCTCGATTTCTTGAAAGCAATACGCTATAAACTACTTAAGAATATTACAAAGAGCGGCCAAAGACATCAGACTAATCTAATTCTTTTTCAGAAAACCAAACAAACAGATTTAAATGAGTTTTTTTTTCAAAGTCGGTCCATAATTCATAATATATCTTACTTGGTACAAACCGCGATTTTACGTGTCATTCATCTAATGGCGTAACAAGGAAAATGTAATGAATCCGAACTGAAAATGTAGGCCTAAATATGAATACGAAGCAAAAATAAACTCATAGTTCCAAAGGTGTGAAAGAGCATAAGAACTTAAATTGAATGTATTCAATAACTTTGAAAAGGAGCAGAAACTAAAGCAAACAAAAATACATTGAAAAATCCTGACGGCTGAGTACATTAAAAATGGGTCCACATGATGTGTTTCAGAGAGGAAAAGTGTTCCGGGGTTTGAAAGTCATGTTCGGTATGAGTGGAATCCAAGTGCTGTCTTGCATTTGAAATTAATAAAACAAGACAACACTTGATTAAACTCAACGATACCAAACAACACTACTCGAGTGAGTAAGTATCCATGATAAAAGAAGGCTTGAAGGGTACGTAATGACTGAAAATTATAGTTACAGCAGATCACATGGGTTAGTGAGTATTGAATCGCGGGCGAAAACGCAGTTTGAGGTATGAGCTATATGCCGCTGGTACATGAACTAAAAATTTAAACTGAACACGCACTGACCGGACAAACCGGATTGCAGTGAGATAATTCATAGTTAAGCTGCCAAGGTGAACTGGAGAGTATATACCAAAGCGAAGTTTGCTACTTAAACATCCAAACGGCCGGAGATCATAATATTTCAGTACAAGCGGTTAGCATGTCGAATAATTGCTGTTCACAACACGATTCGCTGAGAAAATAAATTAATAAAGATCACGATTTAATATGTCGACTCGTTCTGTATTTCAAGGTGTCACTTTTCCATAACGCAAATTTATTTGTACTTCCTCTTTCATTCTGGCCCCATTCTTGGTTCACACTGATGACCAACTTTATAATCTTAATAAACCGGCCAAAACAAATATGCGACGAGACTTTAATCAACATTTTGTACAAATTGACTCTCCTCTCTAGCTCAAAACAAAACATCCTTACAAACTACTGAAGATGTACCCAAAATTAACTACTCGAGTAGTACATAGTTTATGAGACCAGTTACATCACAAGAAGTAACTCAAACTAACTCTACACTGAAACACAAAAATAATATCGTGCCAGTGCACTACCAAATAATAGTATATTCATTAAATGTAAAAATACAATAGGAACTTAGCAGCATTCATAAACAAGACATCAATCAGGCACCGTTTCAAATAAATGTAAACTAGAAATAGCTGTGACTAAGAGAATCTAAACAATTACCTCCTGTTTCCATTCTGCCAACAGTCTCGAAAATATTAGAAAAATGTGTCAAAACCCGTTTACTGTCATTCCTAAAGAAGCATAGTAGACTTTACAGCCATCAGTATGGATTTCGAGCTAGTTCAAGTACCCTAAATGCAGTTTTTGGACATTGTGGTTACAATAGAAGGTGTCCTAGACAAAGGAAATTTTGCAACAGGATTAGTCCTCGTCTTACAAAAAGGATTCGACAGTTTGGGTCATAAAAGTATTTTGGAAAAATTGGTAAATCAAGGCATATGTGGCTCATCACTATCCTGGCTCAGAAGTTATCTGAACGAACGATCCAAATATGTCTCCATAGATGAGAACAACAGTGAAAGCCAACTGCTAGCAAGTGGTGTGCCTCTGGGTTTCGTTTTAGGACAAGATGTTGTTCTCGTTATATACAGATGATATAGCAATGATACCACTTAAAGGTTAAGCTACCCTCTTTGCAGATAATACTACTATACATTATACAGGAAGTAATCTAACTGAAACGCATATAGATAGGTATGTAAAATGATGCATTTCTTCTAGAAAAATGGCTGGCAACAAATAAAATATCCCTTAACATAAACGAAACCTTATATGTAGTTTTCCACAATACAGGAGCAATTTTGCCTGACATTAAATAACCTCCATCATTTAACAAACAACTAATACGAAGGTCTTCCCACACTAAATATGTAGGTCTACTTGTCGATCAAAACATGGCCTGGTTATTACACATAAAGCACGTATGCGAAAAAATAGCACCAATACTCAATAAACTATTAACTCCTAAGCCTTAAGAAGTGTCTACTTTTCTTTAATCCCTTCACATCCAACTTATATACTACCAGTCTGAGGACATTCCACCACCAACAGTCTTAAGCCACTCCAAGTTCTCCAAAACAGAGCACTGAAAACACTTTATGGACTCCCACATCTTACACGCACAAACACTATTTACAATTACTCTAACATAACACCCTTGAACACCCTGATAAAACTATAATCACACCTGCTGATATACAAGATTATGCATAAACTAGCACACAACAACATTACCGTCCACTTCAACAAAGCAGTTCACACGCACAACATTAATGTATATGTACAGTAGCAATAACTCCTACTTTAGCTTGTCAGTAATCAGTCTATGTTTAGGCTAATGTATCCTTGTTTTGCCACTGTATTCATATAACGGAAATGTCTCTTGTTCTGTATTGTGAGCAACTAGTTTATGTTTATGCCTATGTATAGTGGAAATAGCTCCTACTTATCTCGTCAAAAATTAGTTTAGGTTTATGCCAATGTATTAATGTAGTGGAAATGACTCTTGTTCCATTCTGTCAACAATTAGTTTATGTTAATGCCTATGTATATGTGCAGTGGAAATGAACTAATCAGCAAGTAACTTATGTTTATTCACATAGTGGAAATGAGTCTCTTTCTGTCAGAAATGAGTCTGTGTGTATGCCCATGTATACTGTAAACGACGCTGTCTAGTACTATCTGAAATTAGCTTATGTTTAAAAAGCACACATTAAGCTCGTAGATGTTCGAGCTAATCATTGTTATGTATTCTGCTATCAACAAGCATGTAAATACAGCCTCTTTGAAATGAGCCTGCCTTGACTTGTAGAGGTAATCTAACCAAATAAATAAAGAAAATAAATAAACGTACCAGAAGACATTTGTTGTAGTGTTCGTATCTGTTTGTGTGCTGCCTTACCAATGCCATATCTAGTCCACCGCCAATAACAACAATATCTTTCTGTATCTGACAGCATATCTCTGAATGAATACAACAGGAGTTTCCACATATCTCTGCATCTGTTATTACACATACACATATATCTATATAAGTTACGTTCCTGTACCATCCATACAATTGCGATAAAACTGAAGTGAGTTGTGCATGCCACCGCGAAGGTTTTTGACCAAAATCTACATACGGGATATATCTAAATTCGACAGACAAACTTTGGCATATGAAACGGTATGAAAAATGAAGAAGACATGTAGAAAACGTATCGCAAAAATGGAATTTGAAGGGAACAATAAGACCTTGAAAATTGAGATTTGAAACAGCGTTTTCTGGAAAAATCGGAAAAAATGTGACATAAAAGGGCAAAACCCAGAACATTGTTTTATGTTATCGGGATCTGTCATCCCACAGAAAATGCTCGTTCAATATTCCACCATTATGAAAATCACAGGGGTGACCATCCTTGTATGCAGTAAAGCTTTGGCGCTGTCTGGACGTGAAGGTATTTGACGAGCATGCAAAAAAGGGTCTTTTTTTCAAGAGCATAGGATACACTGTTTCCATTAACAACGAACATCAAGTACTCATGCTAGGTGCGACGGTACGGTACGTTGTAGCATTGGTCACAGGATAACAAGTCTCTGCAAATTTGGATCAAACATGACATGATCCAAGACGCTGTCCTAATTGTTGGCCAAATTGTGGTCAACTCTGTGTTAGTTATTTGATGCCAAAGAGGCAGACCAATGCAAGAATGCACTGTACCGCCGCGCCAAACACAAGTACACGATGTTAGTTTTTAATGGAAACTGTACGTCCTGCGCTCTTGCAACAATAAGACTTTTTTGTATTGCACTGCATGCTCGTCAATTACTCGTCTTCAAATACCTTCCTACCTAGACAGCACCAAAGTTTTACGACATACAAGAGTGGTCACAGTTGCGATTATTCGTAATGGCGGAAGGCTTTAACGAGCATTTGCTGTGGGATGGCTGATCCCGATAACATAAAACAATGTTCTGGGTTTTGTCCTTTTACCTAACACGGTTTCAGATTTTCTCGGAAAACGCTGTTTCAAATTTAAATTTTCAAGGGCTTATTGCTTCCGTCATAATCCATTTCTGCGATACGTATCCTCATGTATTCTACTTCATTTTTCATAACGTTTCATATGCCATAGTTAGTCGGTCGAATTTAGATAAACCCTGCATAGAGGGTGGGGAGGGGGACGAAACGGTACAGGGTGGCTGAATGGGGAACCTAAAAATTGCAGTGAAAAAAATTTTATTTTTCAAAATGTTTTTAAAACAGTTACTAACGGCAATTATTAACATTTTGCACGTTTAGAATTTTTCACAATTATTTGGTTCAGAGTTTTTTTTTTTTTTTTTAAGAAAAATAACTTTGTGCAGTAATATATCACTTTCAATACTATGACAAGTGTTACAATTATGACTTGGCCTGCATGAAACGTAAAGTGGCAAAAGTATTTACCAAAACTTTTTTTTCCCCCAAGTGTTTTAGTAATGTCTGAAAGAAATTAGTATCGAAAAGATGTTGAGAATAAAAATAAATCATTTTACAAAATAACTCAAAATAATCTAGTGCACTTAAACTGGACTTTAGTACTATTCAAAAAGGTAGGGAATGAAATCGATAGCAATAGCAAGTTATTAAGTTATTAATATTTGATACAATACATTTTGACTTATTCCGCAATTGTTTAGACGAGTTTATGAACAGACGATACGTGCTACGTCGAATTCACAACCACATCAAACGTATGCACGAACACAAGCACGTGCAATTAGAGATTGGATTCACAACAATATTTAATCTAGACATGGGCGGAATTTATGTTATAACGAAATGTCGGTAATAGATTATCGTAGTTTATTTTTATTTTTCGCAACGAATTAAATACTTTATGATAAGATAAATGATTTCTCAATATAAATTAATATTTGAGCATTACGTTTGCACATGCCGCATTCACAACCACCACTTCGCGTGCGTGCGTGCGTACGTACGTACGAAGTAGAAAGTTGATCAACTCTGTTATAAGTCATTCGGAATAAAGTGAGCACTAAAGATTTAACCTTTGAAAAAAATCACTAGCCGTTACTGCATATAAGTCACCATTAGCAAAAGTTACTTTACTGCTTGTATGGTTGGTAGCGATTTATTGTACGTAGTTCCATGTATTTTCCTATTTGAATACAACATTAATGAATGAACATATGATGAAATCGACCTCTCTGTATTTAATACACTTCAAAATATTTAGTTATGATCTTATTGACATTCATACTTACAGTACAATTAGACTCAATTGGCGCGAGAATAATGTGACGCTATCGCCGACCTCGAGTCATCTTGTACGTTACAACTTGCGCCACGCTTCAGACAGTTCAAAACTCCACTAATAGGTGGCATCAGAGTTGGTTCTCGCCGCCAAGTTGCATCATTTGCGTGCGTGTGTCCGTTGTGCGTATATACACATTCAAAAGTATTGGAAATTACTTTGAGTATAATTACCGAAATGATGTGAAACCATCGGTAATCTGTAAATTATGTTTTACGTTTGCTAGCCTAGAAACAATATACTTTTTATTTCACATCTTAAGAAATACGTTATTTATTATTTCTGATGTGCGTCGTCGTTGTTCGTGGCAGTAGAACTGAACGAAACTTGAATAATTGAATAGCGTGTGTCATGTCTGTTTTAGTGGCGGTTTTGCGTTACAAATTCATATAAAATTTGCCCTCATTTACGAGATTCGTAACGGCAATAGTGCGTGTTGTTTAGATAAGTCGATGGACAGAAACCAGACATTAACTCGCAGGTATTTATAACTAAGATTACTTTTTTTATATCTCATATTCAGCCCCCGTGCATTTAATGAGTAGATATTGTAGCTAAAATTTATCGGAGCAGTTTAATGTAGTTGCAAACATTGCATGATCTTATGTAAATAAAAGCACGTGGCATTATTTGTGTTTACATTCCGGCGGAAAGATATAAACTGGTAGACAATATAAATTAATCAGGACTTTTCTGAGTGTTCACTTTATTCCGAATCACCTGTACTTACGCACGCTACGTAAGGATGTGAATGCTAGCAATAGCATACACACTCGGTGTTTCTACGTTTACACTACGTACACGCGTACGTTACTACGTGGTGGTTGTGAATCCAGCTTTAGGGTCAGGTGGGCCGGTGACGTGCAGTTTTTTTTACAGAAGCACGAGTATTTCGCGTATTCATCTGCCAGAAACTTAAGACTGCTAGTCCTATACACGCATAGGCCTGGCCACAGACGAATATCCATTTGTGTTTTACCATGAAAGTGAGTACAGCACGAGTTATTCTATTATTTCCTTATTTATTGCTGGCTTGCAGTTATCACATGTGTCAAAACAGCTGTGGTCTAACCACAGACGTGACAGTGGAGTATACGTTATTGACGTTCAACATGGTGGTATGCAACCAACACGCTGAATACTCGTGGAGCTGTTGGGGAGGAATACACGAGACAGGATGAGGCGACGAGCACAACTGCTGTACGTCCAGTCCACAGAGAACAGTGTCACTCCAGATATAGCCTCGCAACCCAACACCCGCCACAGTTCCGTCACTACCCAGCCAGCTCGCCGCCATCATACCAACATTAATACCCACGACAATGTAGCCACACCACAACTACCACCATCCATAAGTGGCTCGCCATACATTACGCACTATTAGATTACGGCCGCACAAGTACGCAAAAATTCTATACTGTATCCATTCCAAGGTTGCAGCAGAAATAAACATTCACAGGTGAGCCCTCGACCATTGGTTGGCTGGTTAGTTAACAGTGTCGTTGCGACAGGAACTAGGTCCTACGCTAAATTTGTGTGTTTTAGTTCGGGATAGGTAATTTCATCGTTTAGTTGGGTTTTTTAATCTTCTTTAATATAATATCACTCTGTGTGCATGAAATACTGTATGTGCATGGAATGGATTAACTACGACTTACGCGACGACGCCACGATCATCGTGATTCAATTTCCTCCACAGCGAGGCGCGATTCCGTTTCTCCACTTGTCGCCAGTCGAGTCGATAGCTCGCGAGACACGCGGAGGTGATGCGACGGTTTGTTGCACAGCCAATGCCGTTCAAGCGCGCGAACAGGCTGAGTGACACAAGCTGCAATCTTGGAATGGATAGAGTATAGTTCTATGTTTGTAAGAAATAGTTTTGTAGACTCACTTGAGAGAACATTTTCCTCTCACAAAAAAAAAAAAAATCTACTCCTCAACCAGATTTCCCATAATGACATTTCAAAGTCAAAATTTGAATATTTTTACTTCTTGTACACCGCGAAAAGAAATAACAATGACATGAAATAATTCACATGGAAAATACATGTCACAGGATTGACGTATATGAAAACCCATCACACGACGGTCTTGTATTTAGAAAAGATTACCGAAACTTATAGATGGTTTGTAATATTTAGCAATATTTTTAACAGAAAAAAATTAATAGGTGGTTCTCGTATACGTCAAGCAGTATTCCGTGACATGTAGTTACAATGTGCATTATTTCATTTCATTACGTTAGTTGGTACTTGCGGTGTATAGGAAGTAAAAACATTAAAGTTTACAATTTACAAAGCTATATGGGAAAACTGGATTAGCTTACTCATATTTTAAAGAGGAAACGTCCTCCCACGAAACGTCTGCAAAATAACCATGGGGGTACGTTTTTTCCCCTTCAGAGAATGGGAATAAACTGTTATATGTAGACGCCACATTTGACTTTAGTCCTGTTGTATGTCATTAAGGAAAATATTTTTAATAGTATTTTCACGGATTCGGCACAGTTATTTTTCAAATTCTAAAAGGAATAGACATCGTAAAGAGATCACACGTATTTGTTGAAAATGTTTTTACTACACAGTCTTAAAAAACTATCAGTATTCCTCCCCCCTCCCAATAATAGACTTTAAAATAAGTTTTTAAATTACTTTGAGAATAGCAAAACGAAAAATAAGAAAGATCAAGCAATTATTATTTGGAGAAATGCAATTTTAAAACCTAACGAAAGGGTAGCTTTACACCCAATATAAATCACTTTACGAGACAAATTGAAAATACATTTTCGGCTTACCTTTACATAATCTGCTAGCAGAAACCGACAGATGTTGTCCTGTTAGTGTTTATTTATTTTACCTCTATATGACGATAAGTTGAATGGCACAGAGTGAGTGAGATTTTGGTCAGCGCTTAACATCAAGGTCTTCAGCGCTGGTGAGGGGTGACATGATATGAGTATAGAGCAGTGCCGGAATGAAAGGGCGGAGGGAAACGGGAGATCCCCGAGAAAACCCGCCGACCAACGGCATTGTCCGGCCCGATTCCCACATGCGAAAATCCGGGGACCGACCCCGCCGGGAATGAAACCCGAATCGCCATGGTGGAAGGCGAATGGTCTGACCATTCGGGCACCGCGACCCCTGAATGGCATAGAAGTTGATGCGCTGCAGCCTAATATAATGGCGAGTCGGATAAAAATGGATACCATAAAAACCTTCCCCATGAAAAAATACATGTATGTGCCAAGTTCAATGGTGATCGTTAGTATGTGTGTTGATTACCATGGAAAATAACTATCCCCTTCCTGACTACTCTTCAAATAAATATAGATATAGTGTGTGTGTGTGTGTATGTGTGTGTGTATGTGTATGTGTGTATATATATATATATATATATATATATATATATATATATATATATATATATAGAGAGAGAGAGAGAGAGAGAGAGAGAGAGTATTAATTTAATAACTAAGGACTGGAAAATTTCGCGAATTCAATGACTAGTAGGCTAGAATACATTGTAGTATGCATACTCAAGCACCCGTCTATTCGTTCATTGTCTGTTGTTCCACCGAGTAGCAACTAGTGGACAAATAGTAGGGGCTTGAGTATGTATAGTACAATGGATTCTAGCCTGCAGGTAATTGAAATCGCAAAATTTTCCAGTCCCTATTAATAACTTTCTTATATATTTTTTTCAAGGCGAGTAACTGAATCACATGGAAGGCGATGTCGGTCACAAAGAAAAGTCGCAAAATGGCTCAAGGCCGGAGGGCGGAACACGGGCGGGAAACATTACACTTCGCGAAGAAGCAGTTACCTTGACCTTGACCCGACTTCGCACCCGACACCTCACGTCACGTCACCCTAGCGCCTCGCTGACGCACTTCCGCCCCTGCCACTTCCCCCTTCCCCTGCTTGCCGTGTCGACTCGACTGGCTGCACTTACTAGTTCGCTGCTTCTGGCTGGTCCAGCTCAACTCACCATATATTATACTGTACAAGCATCTCCCTATCTCCCTAGATAGGCTGCGTTTGTGTGAATGTGAAGCAGGAGCTGTAAGAGCGCCGTAGACCCACGTAACTAATGCATTATCGCCTCTCCGCGCAAGCCCCTCAGATGGCGTGCAATGTTTTACTATTTTCCTTTTTCCTCTGGGACTAACTGGTTACCACTTTTTTTTTATTTATGAGCAGCACATTTCAAAGTTTAACACCTATTCCCAGAGTTATGTTTTTCGAATCTGTTATTTTTATAGACACGGCAGTGTGGAAAACAAATTTTAGACCAATTTGAGAGGTTCGTGAATGATGTTTCTAATAAACGTGCCTAATTTTTAAAACTATAGCGAGATAGTTTGAAGTGTGTGTTATTTTCGTAGATATAAAATATAATGCGCGTTAAGATGTTTCGTCAAAAAAAGAATAGCCGTAACTCGCTGAAACACATTTGAAGCAGAGGTAAGGAGGTCCCTTAAGGCACGAATGGAAAACATAAAAATGGTTAAACTGCACATGATACTATTTAGAATGGCCACTGCGGCCACATGCATAAAGTTACAACCAAACTGGTAGCTGCAGCTGCATTCATGAGACGTTTATGAGGAATTTTCAAGCTCACGCACACTTTCTGAATGCCAGCTCATAAACATGTCTTATATGAGATATCATGATAAGAGAGGAAGAGAATGAACATAAAATATTTACTTTACGATTTGAAGTACCTGTCCTCGCCTGGTGCATGGACGGGGTTGCAGTATGTTACGGGTATTGTTATGAACACGAAACCGCCTGACTTATTTTATTACTATTGTGTTTATCTACTAACTGAACACAAGCGTGACACTACGCTTCTGTAATTGGAAAATTCAGCATGCTTATTAGTAACATGATTACCGAGCCACTCGAAACGAAAGTCCCTACTATAAGTGAATTCGCAAAACGCGAAACGAGATGCCAGCGTTGGTCTTTACTTCATATAACCAAATAACATTTTAGTGTCACCACTTAAAAGTCCAATAGGAAAAAAGACTACAACGAAAACCTTGCACGCCAGTTTGATGCACTCAATGCACTTGAAGCCCTGTACACATGCATACTTACAATCGAGGTAGGTCCTCAGTTGGAACTGATTTTGTCACGTGGTCTGAAGTGGTGTCGAGACGAAACAGAGAAAAACTTAAGTACATTCAAACATAATATATACACTCATACATGGCGATACAAGTATGTATTTAATGTATCAACATTTCTGTTGCCAGAAAAAAAAATCAAATGCGTGAAAAATTGGCGTTGTTATCCAAAGAAACTGTATAATTTAACTGTTAAGACGCTTCTTTGGCCATACACAAACATTATATAGGTTAACTATAACAAACCCTGACCAAAAAGAACTGTAAGTTTGACGGTTATGTCTGTGGCTTCGTAGCTCCCAAATGGATGGCCAGATTTAAATGCTTCATTCCTGAATTGAAAGCTAGTTTCGTCGAAAGGTTCGTCGTTGCATTTGATAAAAATATGCTCAGCTGTTTAAACATTATAGGCTCTTTTCTGCGGTGATATTAAATTTTCATAGACATATTTATTGTGGCTTAACTCACTTCTACGTTGCACGGCGTATACATGCTTTTTCCTTGATGTGTGTACACTGCTTCTTTCTTCGACTTGAATTTCGGTACATGTCAAAAAATAATAGTCTTGCCATGATACTGCGCCCATGCAGCGCGTAGTGTCTGTGATTCATAGAGACCTGTACATTTCGCGTGAATTTCAGACAACAGGCTAGATTCCAATCTGTTGTTCGCTAGCTGCAGGTCTTTCCCTGACCTTACAGGGTCGTTGATTGTAGCGGGGAACACTTTTTAGTCGATAATTCATAACTCAACGGTAATCGCACGTGAATCAGTCGAACACGTTAACATACGGACTGATGAGCAATGTCACAGCGTGTGCTCGAGTGTAAACACTTCAGTGGAGAACCAAATAAAAACGCGAAATTTTCACATCTCCAGTAATTCGGTATAGTCATTCTTTGCAACCGAGTGCTAAGAATATGTTAGAATCATAAAATACATTACAACATTATACACAAATACTAAACACACATATTTCAAAAGACTGACATTTTATATTGTTAATAATGTTGACCATACGACTTGTATATTTTCAAGTTGTAAAAAATTGGGTTTATAAACATAATTAAATGTATTAACATCAATAATTGCGTTTTGAAATATTACTAAGTTTAATATGACAACAAATACGTCAGTACATTTTAAACTCAATTAAAACCAATATTACTTTACATAAGCTGATATTTACAATAATTGTGGAAGTAGTCAAGTTTATAAAGTTACAGATAACACTCGAATTAAAATTTAAAAAACCCGACACATAAAACGATTCTACAAAACATAAAAAAACTATTTCCAATTATTATTGACCCTTAAATGCGCCAGGGAACCGCTAAGTAAACCAAATAGGTAATTGAAGTGGAATATGCCTAATGTACTTTGTGAGCTTATTTTTTGAAATTGTCACATAAGTACACACAACATGCGTTAAGTTTCGTTGCTGCTGTTACTTTCTCTGTTTCCAAATATCTAATTTTGAATATCTATTTTGTTAACTTAGAGACCTGCGTCGCGTCTAAAGACAGGCCTAAATAATAATTTGAAATTATTATTTTTTACTGTATTAAATGATCGTTTACTGTGTTTCTTTTTTAATTTAAATGTTATCTCTGTGTATGGCAGCGCTCGACATTGAATGAACATCGAGTAGAGTGCGTGGTATGTAATTGAGCACTAAAAGTATCAGTTTATAATTGTAGGTTTCTCGAGGACAATTAAAAAAAAAAAAAAAAAAAAAAACAGCAGCAATCCTAGACAATAGTTTTTGCCAACTTTCTGAGCAAAAATTTTTCTCGATTAACGTATATCTAAAGAACAATCTCTGACACAGAAATTTCGTACATTTAATTGCGGTGCCAGAAATCACGCTTAACAAATGCAACATTCTGGGCAAATGTTTGCTCATAATGTTGGCTAACGTAACTATCAAGGCTTGTTGTTTCGTAGTTTTCCTATACTGACTTTCAAAAAGTGTGGATCTCAATTGAAGAATTCAGCGCTTATTTATCTACCACGCCCTCTCAACAGAGCACTAATACTCACAGCCGTAAACTCGGTAAGAGCGGGGGGCGGCATTGGGGAGCATGTTACCCTCCCTTTTTCAATTTTAACCTAACTACATATACTTTTGCTTTTTAAACGAAATTTCTACACTCGTTGCAATCTCCTTTATGTAAAATAAATATTTATGTTAGTGTTTTATACATAACTAGCTGTACTCCCGCGGCTTTGCTCGCGTGTATTACTCAGAGCAGATACATCTTTGTACACCAGATAGGTAGTTCAGTCATCAGGCGTTAGAATGGCAAATATGGTAGTTGAGCTAACTCTGCAGCAGGATAAGTAGTTATAGCTGTCCACGCGAAAATCAGGCTTAAGTTTGCCCCTGTCACTAATAGCGACTTCACCTGGGCCTTATTTATAGTCGCAGCAAAGTTGACGTTGTGGGGGAATCACAGACTGTTAAACCTAAGAGGTTAATCGAACGAAATACGTAGTTTACGTGGTATTAAGACTGATTTCCCCGGAGCACACCTATTGGTGATGGTGCCCTCAATAACATATTTGTATTTTAAACTTTCACTAAAAGTTAAGCGGCATGAAGACACTTTGGCGGGATAAGATTTCGCTGAAATATAAACGTACTTGGTGCCCCAACCTTGAGGTTAGTGAGATGGTATATGTACGCTGATGCTGTTGAGGAACTTCAGTGGATAGTGGACTGCATAATCCATTTTCACCCCTTTTGAACGACTTCGTCCAATTTAAATCTGCCTTTTTTTTTTGTCAGACTAGAACGTTTGCACAGCTTTAAAAGGAATTTCAGCTATAAATAACTGCGCCACACAACGACGAAATTATCAATGAAAACTACTTTTAAAAATTATATATTAATTTCTTGGACTCATAGAAGTAGTACAACAAAGTATCTCAATAGAGCTATAAAATGTAACTCCTGTATAGTTTGTTTATCGCTGGTCATACTTGCTTTTCGGATCGTCTGCCTTGAAGGTTCACAAACAAAGTTTTCTATTTAATTACGTTATCTAATGAAATAAAAAACGTTGCATTACTTATTTTCTGTGCTTACATAAGCATCGTTCTGACGCGAACACCACCTCAACATCTCTACCGGTTAGAAACCTATCATCAACTGACAAAAAAAAAATGCCGTTTTAACACCTTTAGGTGTAGAATTTAGAAAAATCTTAACTTCACACCTTAAATATTAGTTCACGTATCCAAGTGAAGCGAAAATCACGATGATAGCTCATTCAGTCAAAGCAAAATCGATCGTTCATTAAAAATCACATATCACTCCTTTAGTACTAGAGTTCGAATTTTGAAAAATCTTAAAATCTTTTTACGGCCATTTACGTAAACATCGTCCTGAAGCAAAAACAAACTGAGTAAATATCTCGATGGGTTAGATTTACATCGAAGATTTATCTAAAACACATTCCACGAGGTCTTTTCCCCTCCTAAGAGACATAATTCCGAAAAACCCGTGTATCACATTTTAGACTACTTAACTGGCGTCTCTTAGGCGTGAAAAACACGATAATAGCCCATTGGTTTCAAGATATTTCGACGATTAATTAAAACACATTTCATCATTTTTCACCCCTTTTCACCTCGTTAGGTGGGAAATTCTGAAAATTTCTGAAATTACTTTTCAGGCATTTGAGTAAGCATTCTAATATTAGTGGGACTGATGATTATGTGTTTAGTGTGACTTTCTGTGTGTAGGTGACTAAGGTGAGTTGAGAAGGGATTAATTTGTAAGATAATTTATATTTGCATGAGATACCTTTTCTTACCACAATGTAGATTCTTGTAGGTTCGTCATTAAATCATAGGCACCACATCTCAATTGATGGAGCAGTTTATTGAAGAAAAAAGAAAATAAATAAAAAATATATAATATCTCTCACCCAAGGTTAAACACAAAGTTAAGACACAATTTACTATAAAGTAGAAAATATCTTGAGTTTGGTTAAAGTTGATACTAGGTTCTATTAAAAATTCCTCGGCTAGGGACGAAATTTAAATTTAAGTTCAAGTAAGTATGTTTGCTCAGTCGGTTTACATGATATTCTGACACAGGACCTCTGGGTTTGAGCTCGTTGACAAAATTTAGGCACACCAAACTCATTTAAAATTAGTAGACGAAAAATGTTATGAAATAAATTTTGATTTGAATATCCAAGTCAATATTTGAATGGTCGGCCTTGTACACAAGATGGGTAAGCGTGGGGACGCTACAGGCATACATATTCAACATGGCTATCCTTACAATGTAGGCTGAAGGTCTCGTCGTCTTCATGACACTTAAAAAATTAGCCTAATTATATTACAGATGACGGGCCTCTTCTCAAAATGGCCTAAAACTGACGGACATACTGTCCTCTATCTACTGAGTTCCCAAGCCTAACCTTAGGATGACGGCAGAAATGAAAATGTTCCATTTTTTCCTGGGCCGATTCTGCCGCATGCTTCACCTAGCAAAATTCAGGGAACTCTCTCTGCTCTGTACAATACAGCATATAATCTATGTTCTTCTCCGAATTGGAAGTCGTTGCCTTGGCAACCAATCAACAAAAGAGGTATAAAACCTTCAATCTGCTCAGAGAAACCTCTCTGGAGTAGATAATTCCTCTATACTTAGTAAGTTAAAACTATACTTATACTATGTACATATGGTAGTAAAACATTTTAAACAAGTATTTCAAATTTACATTAAAATTATTTAGCAGATGTTAGAATAAATTAAGAAAATATTTAAATAAACAATTATGCAAAACTTTGATAATATTAACATATTCATAAAATGTTTGCAATATTTTCGAAGAAGAAAAGTTATAAGAGTGTTTTCAGAAATTCCATAACAATCTTAAATAGCTTTTAGATAATTTAACGTATATTACAAATAACTAGGAGTGAGAGATTTTCTTAATTTAACACAAAACAATAATAACATTAAATTAATTAAGTTGAACAAAAATTACTATAGTAAGGTGGGAACTATCAAAACACTAAAACTTCTGATGCTTCCTATAATAGCAAAGTCTTTTTCAGTTCGTTATGTCATCAAACATAAATAAACTTTTAAACCTGTGACGATCTCGTTACAGCATCAATCTTAAACAAAAATCACGTCGCTATATAAAAATCAATTGAATCGATATATATATATATATATATATATATATATATATATATATATATATATATATATATATATATATATATATATATATATA
>PNEQ01027604.1:0-35346 GCA_003012365.1 Medauroidea extradentata | reverse complement strand
GAATGTATGGGACGACGGTGCGTCGCCGAGAGTCGTGCCGCTCGTGTGTCGAGAGGAAAACGACCCGTCGAGTCGGTGCGCGTGCCGCTTCACTGACGTGTGTGTTGTTCCATTTGATAGTAAGCAACTACGTGTCGAGTCGGCGGCCGATTCGGCGGCCGACTCGGCGAAAACCGCCTCGTGTGTTTCTGTCCTAACGGTTCACATGCGAACCACAGACGCTTTGACGTAGCGCACCGGAATTATCATTGGCCCAGTCAAATAGTGACTAACCAAAAAACGAAAGAAAACGTCGGAAATGAATGAATTGCATTGAAGCCTAACAAACAATAGACGTTTCCCGCGATTAATTATCATTCCTTGTAACCTTATAAGTGGAGATGAATACATATCGCGAACATGTTTTGTGCCAACATACCCTTAAAAACACTAAAGTCAATTGCAACACATATGATTGGGTGATGTACGTCAGACACAACATAGCTGTCTGCAGACCAATAACAGGCGTCAAATATTACAATAGCGGGATCCTAATTAGCTCAGTCAAATAGCGCAACAGCTCCACGTACAAGTGAAATGCAGTAATCTTCTCGTAAGCTGAACGTGCGTTTAAATCCAGCAAACAGTCAAGTTTTCCCGCGATTAACCATAATTTCTAATGGTGGTTAGTTGCGAAAAAAAACTTGACTGTTTGCTGGGTTTCAACATACGTTTAGTTTATCAAAGGACTGCTGGCTTTCGTCTGTTTGCAGAGCTGTTACCCTATTTGACTGAGCCAATAAGAATCTAGCTATTGTAATATTTATTGCCTGTTATTGGTGTGCAGACAGATACAGAGTGTCAGACGCGTGTCACCCAATCAAACAAGTTGCAAGAAACTGCAGCTTTTTCAAGGGTATATGGGCATAAAAAAGTTTCGCGATATACCATAATCTCTGCTAATAACATATTATTTTGAACAAGTACAGTAAATTGTTCAGGCACTCCTGCATTATATTAATTAACTTAAAAATATGACTCGTAAACCATCACATTATAATTAAGGCCCTAACACATGTTTGGTTTAACAACCCACTTCCATGAAGTTATTTTTCTGGCCTTTAAAATAATAAATCCTGGCGAATTTCTTATTGCACTACAACATAAATACATTTGTCTTAAACAAACATGTTTTTTTTCAGGCAATTATGGTAATTACTGTAACAGTTTTAATTAGGTCAGCAGGTTGTACAGACGACTTGTACAGTGCTCCATATTACCTCCCTTCTAGTAAACCAGACCGATCTTATAGACGAGTTTGCCACTATGAGTTAACCAATAAGGGCTACGCTGTTGGACATGGTTCTGCGTACCTGCGTGCAAACCATTAAACTAGTGTATATTTTTCTTGTCATAAGTTAAACAACATTGGAAAATTAAGTAGAAATAGTATCGTATAGTTCTATTGATGGAAAATATTCTTGACGGGTCCATTCTTTGGTGGGATATTATACGCTGGGGACCAGATATGTGAAAATATGATAGGAATTTCTGCCCTTCATATACCGAACTATAGGGATAAAGATAAAATATTACATATAAACGTATGAGATTAATCCCCCCCAAATGGAAAGAAAGCCAAAGTCTCGGGGGACTATTAAGAAAAGTACCTTTCACCGTCCGCTCATGATGCGTTCTGTAAAATACAGAAAATTATTAATTTTGTATTTTCAACTTTACTTCCCACGAGACTTTTAAGAGTGGTAATGTTAGTAGAAGTGAATTATGTGATGCTGTTTGATATTTTTATAGAACATACATCGTATACCACCGACAAAGCCAGAAACGTACTGCAAACTAAAACGTTTTCTTGCACATACGCCATTTCGAGCGAATGCTGCCGCATTGTAGAATAAACATCACAATAAAACAAACAAAAAAAACCATCATTAGCTAATTCCAGAAATAAGTGTTGTAGTATCCCGAAAGACGACACGAATACAAACAATAAATAGAAGAAAGGCACAGATTATTCCCGAGACGAAATATAGTCAACTGGAGACGACACAACAAAGAAAACTGACGAAAAGTATCAGGCTTACTTCGACGACAATAAATGCGACTAATGGTAACGAAGAACTGTTTCCGCCTTCAGGAACGTATACAGACTGAGGAACTCCACCAGACCACGGTCGTAGAAGAACAGGTCTGGATACTCGCCTATCTACCAACGTATTTAGCTAGACCCCCTTGTTGTTTGGCTGCAGTTCACCAAGGTACCGTGGGGTGTTGTACGTCTTTGGCGCTGTAATCAGGGTGGTCGGGCTCAAACTCGGCTCACTTCCCTCCCATTTTCCCCCAGTGTTTACATTATAAAGAAAATAAAGATTGCTTGAGCATTGCTTTGAGATTGTGAGCGAAGGAAGTATTTCATAGATTGATAAAAAAATATGTTTTGATGAATTGTTTGTAAACACTGGAAAAAAGTGGGAGGGAAGTGGGCGGAGTTTGTGAGACCGTCCGCCCTGATTGCAGCGTCCAGGACGCACAATAATCTCGGTAACTTGGGGAACTTCAGCCAAACAACAAGGGGGTTAAGTTTCTAGGCGAGTGTCCAGACCTCTTCTTCAACGGCCGGGCATCAGACTGACTGTGACATCTGCTGCCACCGTTTCCTCATGTGCCATCCGAGACTGTGCTGTCGCGAGACCGACAGTCGAGGCTTCTATAACTCGCTGGGTATTTGTAAAATCAAATGCACCCCGACAGTCTAGTTTCAAATCATTGGAACGGCGGTGGGACGCGTGTAACTGTTTTAGCTGGACTCCGGACCCGTATTTAAGGCTGTGGAGGGAGGTTGTTGCCATTAATAAAATTACGTGTTTGTGTGAACGGTAGGGGGAGTTAAGCTCCGCTCCAACTAGGCTAGAGTGATGTAGTGTCGTGTTGTCTGTATAGCGAGATGAGTGTTGTCAGTAAGTGGCTAACTAAACTCGTGGGGTAGTAGTGCATGAGTCCCTACGACCATGAGAACCGCGCCAATCAATCCCAGTAGGTTAAACGCAGGCTACGGTTTATAGGCTCAAGTCTGACACCCACATGGTTATTTCAACAGGTAATTCGTTTGTGACAAGAGGAGAGAAAAACCTTAATATTCGTTAGTAAGTGCTGGGCAATGAGGTGTACATCTTCTCGACCCGAAACAGAGAACTATCAGATCGATGTGCCATTAACATGTTCTCTTAATATACGTAATGTCCAAATAGTACATTTTAAATTGTATTATATAGATTTTTTCATTAACCTTTATTTTGACAGTTACCTACTAGAAAAGTAAGCAGCTTGACTAGCTTAGTCAGTAAAGAAATTTAAAGAAAAATAAACCTTCATGTTAGAAAGGAACATGGGATATTAAGTAACAAATAGTAGGCCTACTTCGTTGATCAAGCACAATTATTTAATTACTATATAGACAGTGGAGTGCTGTGTCACTGTAGAGTAACAATGGTGTACTTTTTCTTTACATTTTGGGGTTTTTTAAATATAAAATTAATTTTTATAAATTTTATAAATAAACTACATGTATATACATAATTCTGTTCCTCCCTCATGGACTGGTGTGCATGCCCTTGGCCTGAGGGCCTGAGGGCGGACACCTTACTCACGTCCCTACACAGCCAGCCTCTGACAGAGCTCCTCGTGCGTTTGTGTCGTGTCTGTGTTGTATGATGTTACATGTAGACGGTGCGGTGTGTGGCTTGAATGTGCACTGCACGGCCGTGTTGAACAGTTTTGTTTAGGAGCCCTCACACTGTTAGAAAATATTTCTGTGAAGTTACGGAATATTACAGGCATAAAATTATTCAGAAATATTCGTAAAGTAACAGACACTCAGTTTTTCCTGATAACGGAACACACTGTAAAATTACGGACAATCTTTTTACTGCAAAAAAAAATTAAATTTATTTAAGCTACTAGCACTCCATTTTCCAGAAATACGATACATTCTTATTTACTACGATGTCTCGAGATTCTGACGCACTATATAGTAACCAGAAAATTATTTCGAATTTTCTGGGAGTCGAACCCACGACCTTATAATAACCAGGCAGAAGCTCTAACCATTGTACCACAGTGACAATTTATGAGTTAATGAGTTCCATGCAGTGGAAAGGTATAAACTTTATTAGAGACAACTATTGTATTTGACATCCTGATCTTAGAGAACTTCATTAGTTACATTATGAGAAAAATAAATAAATAACGTTAAAGGTACATAGCCATAAGCGCAAAACACAGAGAACAGGTGCGATTTTTTTCAACTGTGATGAAGTGATGAGAATATAAGATGTGTGTGGCCATTGAGTGGGGTAGGCTAGAAGGGTTATGTCATAAGGAAAGGGAGGGGGAGGTGAAGCTACAGGGGTATGCTTTAAGACAGGACAGGGGTATATCATAAGGAGAGAGGGGCTATGGCAGGAAGGTGGTATGCTATAAGTGTAGAGATAGGCTAGTACAAGCATAGGGTGCAGAAGAGGGGAGTAGACATCCACTACCCCGTCATGGTGTTTAGGCATAACGTGTACTAAAAGGGTCCATTACCCTCACTTCCCCTCCCCCTCACTGCCTCGCCTACCCTTCCTATGGCAGGGCTTAAGCCCTCAGCCAATCGCAGACCTCATGGCACTTAGGCGCTATTCGTACCGAAAGACCCCAACAACCAATCCCAGCCAAGGACACGCCCTCCTAATGGCCCTGTAGGCCAATAGCAGCACCCGGGGAAGGGGGGACTAATGCTATTCAAGTGCACCTTATGCCGGTTTTGTTCCCAGTTGGGTCAAAACACCCATGTGGTCACTACTCGGAACACTTCAGTCACTTACTGGACAGTTCGGCCCTTTGTCCATGCGCGATACGAGTCCTTGTATGTATTGCTCTTCTCTTCGCGGCAAAGTGTGGACAACCGGGAAGCAGCACTTGTAGTGTGAACAGATACACAAAATACTACCCGCACAACAAAATCTATTGCTAGCCATCCAGGCAACAGTATTAAGGGTGTACAAGTGCGATAAAAATCATATTTTTGTGAAATATTTTTAGTTTTGTAGATGATCATTGTGAGCACAGTTTACAAAACAATTTAAGCTCTCATAGTTTTTTTCATAACGCCGCGTAAAAGTCAAACTTTGCTTGTTACGCTTCCATGCGAACAGGAAAAAACAGTAGAAGGACTGAAATTCAAAAAAGACTGAGTGCCAGAATCTATATTTTCACGATTATTCCATCAAAATGGTCAATGTGCAAAACCCTACGATCTTCAAAAGAGAGGTAAGGCAATACCAGTATTGTTATAGGATTACCATCAAAATTTAATAAGTACCATGTATAGTGGTATTCAAGAGGGAATACGTGCCATGGATCATTATATTCAAAAGGAAGTAAGTGCCGCGTGTAATGATATTCAAAAACATATTAAAAAATAAATAAGTGACACTGCCTGTGGACATTGGATTCCGATGCTGTTTTGTTTAAGTTATTTTTAATAGCTAACAATGTCATCATGATGTATTCTTACTATTAAACTGTATTATTACGATAAAATATGTGAGTGTATGAGCTTTCTACGTTTTTCTGTTTTCCTCGGAAGTAGGTTTTTGGCACTTGGTCCATTTTGAATTTCAACTCTGCAACTGACCTACTTGTGAACGTATATCTTAGTAGCTCGGCAATAAACATTACAATACTCCCAACGAAGTATTAATAATTTTTTTTAAATTACTTAGATACAGAAAAAGTAGCCAATTCAACAATTTTTGTCAAAATATAAAAAATAGTTCAGGTGATTTTTTATTTTTAAGTTTTATTACGTAGCCCACTGCATGTTATTTCACTGTCAATAATTTTACTTACGTAAGTCAATTGGTTTTCACTACGTGTAACATGCAGAGTAACAAGCAAATTGTTACTTTGATGCACCGTTATGTGAAAGCTATGCGAGCAAAAATTGTTTTGTAAGAGGAATCTGCACTAACAAGTATCATCTACAAAACTAACACTATTTCACATAAATATATAATTACGACTTTATCGAACTCGAACGCCCTTAAGCGCCGGACTACGATGCAGCATGTTCTGGGATAGAATCCTGGCACTGGCATGGATGTTGTGTAGTCCCTTCACCTAACTTCACCATCATCGGCTCTTAAGTCCTCGTTGTTAGATGTCCATAAAACCCTCTCTTCTGTCCTCATTAACATCGCCACATTGTTATTTATAATATCTAGTAATTAAATACACGGGTGCAGAATAATTGATATAATGCAAAGTAGTAGTAGTAGCAGCGGTAGTAGTGGTATTAGTAGTGGTATTAGTAGTGGTATTAGTATTGGTATTATTGGTAGTAGTGGTATTAGTGGTAGATGTAGTGGTAGTAGTTGTAGTAGTAGCAGTAGTAGTAGTATTGGTAGTAGTATTGGTAGTAGTAGTATTGGTAGTAGTAGTATTGGTAGTAGTAGTAGTGGTAGTAGTAATAGTAGTAGTGGTGGTAGAAGTAGTAAAAGTGGTAGTGTTAGTAGCAGTAGTAGCAGTAGTAGTAGCAGTAGTTGTAGTAGTTGTAGTAGAAATAGGTGTAGTGGTAGTATAGTCGTAGAAGTATTAATAGCAGTAGTAGCGGTAGTTGTAATATTAATAGTAGTAGTGATAGTAGTAGTGGTAATAGTAATGAAAGCAGTAGTGGTAGTAGTAGTAGAGATAGTAGTAGTAGTCGTAGTGGTAGTAGTAGCGGTAGTTGTAGTAGTTGTAGAAGTAGTAATAGTAGTAGTGGTAGTACTGGTAGTATAGTTGTAGTGGTAGTTGTAGTAGTTGTAGAAGTAATAATAGTAGTAGTGGTAGTACTGGTAGTATAGTTGTAGTAGTGGTCGTAGTAGCGGTAGTAGTAGCGGTAGTAGTAGCGGTAGTTGTAGTATTAATAGTAGTAGTGGTAGTAGTAGTGGTAATAGTAATGAAAGCAGTAGTGGTAGTAGAGATAGTAGTAGTAATAGTAGTAGTGGTAGTAGTAGTAGTGGTAGTAGTAGTGGTAGTAGTAGTGGTAGTGGTACTGGTAGTAGTAGTATTAATAGTAGTAGTGGTAGTAGTAATAGAAGTAGTGGTAATACTAGTAGTGGTTGTAGTAGTGGTAGTATAGTGTTAATAGTAGTTTTTTTTTTAAAGGTTGAAAAAATCTTGAAAAATACACCAACAAATGGATTTGTTGGTAGTGTGGGTTTTGTTCCCACTAAAAACAATCCTCTTTCCTTCCTTTCATAGAGGCCGGAAACTGCTTTCGCATCACTTCAGCCTGGCCCGAGATGCGCTATATTAAGCGCTCATGATTAACTGCTCTTCTGCTTTTTTTTGCTGTCAGTACATCCTTCGTGTATTTTATCAGTATTTTCCAGTATTTCTCGGAACTGACGATATGCGCAATGCTATTATTAGGGGTTGGTATTACACCTACCTCTTTCCAAACATCGTTCCTCTCACTGGACCATCGTGTACAAGTGAAAAATGTGTGTTGTGCATCATCAACTTCATCCTTGCAGTAAGAGCAATAAGGGCTGTTCTTTATTCCCGTCCGAAATACGTTCTCATTGAAGAGGCCATGTCCAGTAAGAAATTTAGTGAAGAAGTAATTGGCCTCCACATGTTGACATTCTGTCCACACCGCCAGTTGGGGGATAAGCTTTGCTGTCCATCGTCCAGTAGTGTTTTTTGCCACCTTTTTTGCCACTCTGTCATGGTCTGCCTTCTCTCCAGGTTTTTTATATTTTCATCTAAAATACTGGCCATCCGGTATTGGTGGAGCCGTTTTCTTTCATAAGCCTAGAGATCAATTGGTTGAGCTTTAGAGATGACTAGGACAGCTGCTTCAGATACAGTACGATAGGCACAAGCGACACGAAGGGCCGCTCTTCTCTGTATAGATCCCAATTTACGTAGTAGTAGCAGCAGTAATAGTGGTAGTAGTAGCGGTAGTTCTAGTAGTTCTAATAGTAGTATTAGTTGTAGTGGTAGTATAGTGGAAGTATAGTGGCAGTAGTAAAAGTAGTAGTGGTAGTAGCAGTGGTAGTAGTAGTAATAGAAGTAGTGATAGTAGTAGTGGTAGTGTAGTGGTAGTATAGTGGCAGTAGTAGTGGTAGTAGTAATAATAGTTGTAGTGTTAGTGGTAGTAGTAGTAATAGTAGTAGTGGTGGTCATAGTAGTAAAAGTGGTAATGTTAGTAGTGGTAGTAGTAGTAATAGCGGTAGTAGTTGTAATAGTGGTAGTAGTTGTAATAGTGGTAGTATTAGTATTAGTGGTAGTAGTAATAGTATTAGTGTTAGTAGTGGTAGTAGTACTATTAGTGGTATTAGTAATAATAGTAGTAGTGTTAGTAGTGGTAGTAGTAATAGTAGTAATAATAGTAGTAGTGTTAGTAGTGGTAGTAGTAGTAATAGTAGTAGTAATAGTAGTAGTGGTTGTAGTAGTAGTGGTAGTAGTAGCGGTGGTAGAGGTAGTAGTAAATACCTACGAGTTAATACGGATTCCTGTGCATTGACTTTAATTTTATACGACACGCAATATTTCCGTAATGAATCACGTACATGTGTACATATTATGATTGGATTTGAATAAAAAAGCAGTAATATCAATCACAAACCACAATAACACACTATTCAGAATTCAAGATTCTGTTCCGTTGTAATGCCATACGCTACGACGATGCACTTTGAATAACGCCTTTTCTTACTGCGTGAAACAGAGAGAAAAAAGTATTTACTTGGTTAAAAGTTATTCCAAATACCAACAGTGACAATAGTAAAACGTGACAACTCACAAACTACCGATAACTTAATTTCTAATATTTTTTAGTATGTACCGACACCGCCTAAACAATGTTGATTGTACAATGGATACTCTCTACTAACTACGCTTCGTTTTGGAACTAACTCGGGTGGCCATCTCCTGGTGGAATATTTGAACTACGTCCGAAACGAAGAGTGTGGCAGACGACGATGAATGTCCAACAGACCCGGTGGAGACACTTTGTGTCGGTGCTTTCCAAGTAAAATTATGCAGGTAAAAGTCACTTTACTAAGACTAAAAGTTTAAAAAATATATTAAATGCAGATAATTAGAAAATGCAAAAATGTTACTTTGGCTGCCACTTTCAGTTACGGCGGCCGAACCTCCAGTCTGATTATTTGGGACTTAAGGACGTTGGACCCGTAAACATTCAAAATTTTATATTTGAGTCAAACACTGTTCAACTTTTACACATCAGATAACATGTCATTTCCCCAGATAAAAAAAATTAGGTCCCATAGTTTTAGCATTATGACCTATCAAAGTCACAAAATGGCAGTTGCGGTGTAGTCAAAATAATAAAAAATTATTAACTTACAGAAACCGGATAATTCATATGAGTTCTTAATGATGTGAGCTACTTCAAGACACTTTTGTAAGCACAAAGCGATAACTTTTTGTATTTTTAAAAAATTGGTGAAAATGGGTAAATTTTGCATAACTTTGACTTTTGACTACTACTGAAATTTTCAAAGCTAACTTTTGTCAACCATGTCGTAAAATGCATCGATACACTGACTATCAGTTCCTGTAATTTTGAATTTATTCATTAATTACTTTTTTCGATTTTGGCTACACCGCAATGGCCATTTTGAGACTTTGATGAGTGATTATGCAAAAACTATGGGACCTATTTTTTTTTATTTGGGGAAATGACATGTTATATGATGTGCAAAAGTTGAACAGTGTTTGGCACAAATATAAAATTTTGAATGTTTACGGGTCCAACGCCCTTAAGCGTAGAAGGGTAAGTTATGAGGAATTTATTTGTACAAATTCAGCTCACTGCTATTTTTTTCCTATAAAGTACAAAATCCGACCGTATTTAACTCGATTATAAGACAACTATTGTTAATGTTGAATTAAATGCAGTAAAAGCTGGTGTATTTTTTAAAATTTAATTCTTTAGTGTTGTCTTTATCCCTAAATACCATACTTGTGTGTTTTATCAAGAAAACACCTTGTCCTAATCGGGCTTACCGACCAGGTGAACGGATTCCGACATTTCAGCTCGTGTACCCAAGGCTGAGTGCAGGGCTGTCCAAGGAAAGTACAAACGTGCGTGTTCGTTGTTTTCACCAGTTATGTACGTCAAGTATTTGTTTTTTTTGAGCAGTGGGGTAGCAAACAGCAGCGAGTGCTCGCTCTCTCCGTAAACAAAACATTTCCCCCCAGCGGCATGCGAATGTTTCGTTTATCCTTCGTCCCTCTAGAGATGTCTTTCAAACTAAACACGAAATGAGTACGGCAACAAAACACCCGGGACATTTTCGATGATCCAACATACTCTTCTAACTGTAAACAAAGGCCTCATCGTGGTTTATACCTCGAAAATATGTGACTTTACATTGATGCCAAGGGAACTCTTGTTTTTCCCTGATCTCCCTATGACCCACGCAATATGCATTTTTAATTACTCTTTCCGAGTTATTTAAGCTAAAGGAATGATGTTGTATTCCTTCATTCTTTCTGTAAAGGATGCTGACAAATAAAATAAATTATACCCACGGTTAAGAGTTGCATGCTGCATCGTTAATCCTGTAGATTATAAACTGAAAAATATTCGATGGTATTAATGGCCCCTAATTTTAAGATTATACTTAAAGATATGAAACATTCTATTTACTTCTGACTTGTCAATCGTTACGTTGAATGAACACACTTTCTGGGCTGTTTAAATATGAGCTTTGTAACCGTTTTGATACTTTAACTGTTGAAACAACGTAGAAAAGATTTATTATTAATGTAAACAGTAACAGACATGAAATCTTGAAGGCGAATTGTATAATTTTTACGCATAAAAGTAAGAACAATACAGTGTCTTATGATAATCATTAGGTAAGTGTAATGGACGATACAATAACTTCATGCCTTATTAGACCCTTTCTTATTGAAAGTAATTAAAATAATATGATAGTAACACTTTTGCTAATTTATTGAGTTCAGTTTGACGTGACACTTTTGAATAGTAAACGACATTTATAATTACTCAACCAAATACCATAAATGTCGCTAGCAGAGCAACTAGATAACTGATATCATAAAAGCTTGGACAAATAACGTTTTAAATACTTTTTGAGTTTTTTTGCCAGTTAGGTTTACTGAATAAATTAAAAATAACTATCCACCGTTCGCAAACTAACTTCTACGATATGCTAAATGAAACACTGTGGCATAAGTGAGGTTAATAATTAATTACTTATTCCACCATCCTCTTCTCCTAGGAAATTGGCAAGACATTCTGCTTTAATATTCAGAAGCGATAAAGTTTGCGACGCTTGATTACGTGTTTCTCTGAAAACACGGGCAGTGCAAAATTAGGATCTTTGGCCCTCCGGAACGTGCTTGATATGATCTTGTATGAGTAGTTGAAAGAGATTATGAAACTGATAATATTTTGTGTAGGTATTTTACAGTGAGTTGATACCTTAAAGCAAACTGTGAAGTAATCGGATTTTTAAAATCGATTAGATCAAAAATCTTTGTTTTATATTTTATTGTTAGTTTACACCGTGTGCAGTAGCATAACACGACTCTAAAATAAATAAATTCGTATAGCAATATTACTTTAAATGGTACAGATAACGAATGTAAAAAAAATTAAAGTATTGTTTAGTTGAGGTAAGGTTTATTCTACTACAGATTAGAAAGATCAGTGTTAAAGTTTGGCACATGGAAAATTTCTGTCGCTTGATATCTGGAATCACAGTGCTTTCCTGAATTGTAAGTTACGAGAGTATTATAACTTGAAAGCCGAAATTAGTTTTGAGTTCACTTTAAAATTAAATTAAATGACTCGTCTCTTTACCACGCCTAGTTAAAAATTAATTCTACTACGTTTTCGTATATTATTATGTACGTTAGCAGTTTTAGCGCTATTAACGGCAGAATTTTTGCCTGTGCCGAACTTTCCCATAAGAAAACACATTTTATTTACAACCTGTAATATAATTAACGTCAGCCGAGGTCAGATATACTGCATATAATTTATTAAATGTCCGCATATTTCTGAAACCGGAATTTTAAAGTCAAATTTGATCTTTGAACGATTCTTGCAATGGGTTAGAATTATAAACATAACCGTTTTTTTGGCCATACGCCATTGCAGGAAATGTTACCCTATTAAAAAAAACAACTAAACAAAAACAAATGAAGAAAAGCCAGTAAGCTATAATCAACAGACATATAACATACAGATAAATCCTGAAAGTAATTTAGTCATAACCCAGAAGATGACACAAGAACAAAAAACAGATAAAACAACACAACATTAATTCCTAAGTGGAATATAGTCGACTGAAGGGAAAAAAAGTTACAGAAAAAAATAATCAGTCTGCTGGGGTTTGTACATGTACCTGGAGACAGGGACATATACCAGTTCCCGAAACATCTTGAAAATTTCTTGAAACGTCTTGAAAAACCTACATTTTTTTCTCCTGCTTTTTGCCTTTGTTCACATCCATTCGTGTATCTCGTTATTTGTATTGTCGTCGTTGTTCATCCATTTAGTGCCTCTTTCACACACTCCATTTTTGTTGGCTTTTATTTTTTTACGTCTGTCTTTTTTTGTGTCGTCTTTTTCCAGTCGACTATATTCCACCTAGGAATGCATGTTTTTACCGATTTTTCATCCTTGTGTCTTCTTCTGGGATATGACTAAATTCCTTTCAGGAATTATCTGTATATTTTATGTATGTTGAGTACAGCTTACTGGCTTTTCTTCCTTTGTTTTTGGTTTAATTGTGGGGTTTTCTGCAATGCGGAAACATTCGCCCGCAATGACGTATGTCCAAAAAAACCGTCATGATTCTAAAGTATAATTTACTGTACGAAAATTAGCACCCTTCCACTATATGTGGCGTACAAAAAGTTTGCAAGCAATAAAAATATAAGTTCATATTAGTCCAGCAATCTCACTGCACATTCTGGATCCCAACAACTTTTGTTTAAATGTAAGTTTTCTTGACAACTATGTATTTCGAAAACTTTTTCCCGAATATTTGCCATTCAATGTGCTGGAGTCCCTCAGATTGGTGGTGTTTCTGAGGAAGGGAACATATTTCAGATTCCGAAACGTTTCACCAGTTGTCGTCGAAGGAACCCTTCCTGCTATTTACGTTCTGTTTTCGTTGTGTAGTCTATGTTTAGAGCTATTATTCGAATATTTGTTATTTTTTTCTGTCCACGGTGTCCTCGTCCATTTTGTGGTAATTTTTCATCGCCTTACTTTGCTGTTTTATTCTTATACTTTTGATGTGTAGTTTTTTTCCTGGGATTACGACTTATTCACTTTCGGGATTGCATTTTGCTGTTTCTATTTTTATACGCTTGATTTTTATGTTGTATTTCTGAGTACCACTTCTTTCCTTTCCATAACTGTGTGTTCTATATGTATTCACAAATGGTACTGGCTTTTCTGTTAGCTTTTTGTTTTAGTGTAGAGTTTTGTGCTTACCAGCAACATTCGCTCGCAAAAACATACGTTCTTTAAAACGGTTAAGTTTATTTAAAAATTTCCACCGTAAGAAAATACTCGTTGAAATATCACACTATTAACGTTGAATGAATTTGTGTCTAGCTAGTTTTACGAAAACGTTTCGTGATTGAGTGTAGTAGATTTGTGCTAGGGTGCGTTGGTTTTAGCCAAATTGGAAAAACCGACTGTACTTCTTCTGGGTAAATGTATGATTCTTCAAATGAAAGTGTGTGTACTAGCAGGCATAGGCATGCACAGAACTTCAGTAATGGTGGTGCCAGATTAACAGTTCATACCAAACATGGAGGAGTCACAGACTCCGAGCCTAAAACGGGGGGTCCGGGGGTCCTCCCCCGGAAAGTTTTAGATTTGTAAGCGCAAATTGGTGCTATTTAAGGTGTTTCCGAACCAAAACACTAAATACACAGATGCAAATATATTAAAACCCTAATGGTGGTGCCAAGGCACCTGTGGCACCTCCCTTGCGCACGCCTATGCTAGCAGAACATGCTTTTATTTTATAGCTAAATATCAATATTCATATAAGCGCTCCCAGCGACATTGTCGTAAGTTAAAAAGTAATTATCTTTCAGCGAGTCACAAAATTACAATTAATACGCTTACATCTTGCGACGACACCGTTACAAAAACCAGACGACGATATTACTGATTATTTGTGTAACTTGCTCGAACATTTATATTCAATAGAGTTGAACAATGTGCTCAGGCTTGGAGATATTAAAATCAATATTTTTGAGAGAAGTCCTAACTAAATGCGTCAGTGTTCAGGAGTAAACCATACGTTTTGGCAATTTATCTCAAAATGTTAAAATTTCGGTGTTAAAAAGAATGTTTTAAATGAATAATTAAATATTTATATTTTAATAATTCTGTGAATTGGGTAAAAGTAGTTTGTATATGTTAAAAAAAAAGTCTGTTAAAGGCAGTGAGTTAAATAATTTTTCTATAGTTAACAAACCATATTTTTATCGTTTTGATACCTCCGTTTATTCAATGTCATGCAATGTCGTGCAGATTTTCATTAGTACAAGCAACAAAATAATTTTTACGATACGGCATATCAGCATAAAGCTCAAACAAAGTTGTTGTTAATATATATTTAATGTACAATATATATTTTAATAAGTGTTAGTAATCCGTGTTACTGAATTCTTTAATAATGTGGTTTATATTGTCAATTTCAAACTGCTTTGGGGAATGGAGTTATAAACAAGGTGGTTTCTTTTAATTTTAAGTATACATAAGTATGTAAATCATATGCAGAATGTACTAAACTAGAAAATGTGGTACTCGAACATTATAAAATGCGTTATTGTTTTGGTGAATGACGTAATATTTATAATTATATGCCAATACTGTTTGTTAAGTAAGAGTAGGCTACGTTATAATGAGCTAAATAAGACTCACACGTGTTAAGAATTAAAAATGCACATTCCTAAGCAAAGTTTATAAACATTGTAATATTTGGTGATATATGAGAAAAACGAATTGCTCTTCTATGTCATATTTTCCTTTGTAAAGCAAACAACGCGATAGACTGCATATTTATTAACTAAAAATACCGTTATGTAAATTAATTTAAAAGTAGAAATTTTTATATTTTAAAATATAATTTAATATCAGACGATAAAAAAATAAAAAAAAAAGTGGTTCACACTCCCACAGAGACACAAGCTCGTAATTAAAAGGAAACTATTTTATTTAACATAAAAATAAGATTATTGGTTTCTGTGAATCGTAACCAAACTGTCCATGTTCCTTGCAACTACCAACTGATTGTTTCAAAGACGTGTATCACCCCTTCCTCCCCTCGGTCCTGACACCAACTGTTGATATGAAACATTGCACAGTTAATTTTACTAGTTATGTAGGCGCTTTAGGTTTTACTAGGTATAATCCTGAACAATATTAGAATTTTTTTACTTTGACGTGTAAATATGCGAAAAGTTAACCATACGAAAAAAATACTTGATCAGAATATCAAAAGTTATGTTTACGATTTTACGGTATTTGTTACGAATATAAAATTACGAATATTCGATAACAACCTTAACAACTTCATTCACATGTGAATAGTTTAACAATATCGGCTTTGTGGTGGGTACTTGTTCATAGCACATGTTTGTGAATGTGCATCGCTTTCAGATGCTTTAAACGTTGTGGCACCATCTCCTTTCTTTTAGTAAATTATGTTGCCGTGATAAATTACGATATTACTGCATGGCCAGAGAACAGCCGCCCATTCGAGAGTACAATCACACGAGATTCGCTCTGTTCCAAGCCTCACAGATAAAAATCTACGAAGCGTGTAGGGGACCTGTGGGGAGAGGATATTGCTTGGGTAGTTAGCTGCCTGATTTCCTGGTGATTTCGTTGCGTCGAGTGCGCTAGTAGGTGTCGGAAGCATTGGGAGGGGAGAAGAGAGGAAATTCCCAGACGCGAGACGAAATAAATGAGCTGGGTATAAAGGGACGTGGCTGGGACTTTGTATAGGGCCGCGTGTAGACCGGATGGGCGCTAGCTGCGTCGGTTACGACCGCTGTTAAGGTTTACGGCTCAAAGTTCGGAAGGACTGTAGTCGGGGAATAGTAGGCCTAGAGGTGCAGAATACGTTGTGCGAGTGCGTGGTCTTATCTCGCTACGAACTCCCATCCCCCCTCCTTCTCCGTCTCTTTTCATCACCGGTAGTAGTTGAGACATCCACTTGGAGACCGTGGGAAGGTGAGCTATTGTGTTCAACACCCCCCATCCCCCCCGTCCAGGTTATTCACGGCTTGGTAACCGGCACAGCTTTAATAAGGGGCTGTAATTTGTCTTCCTGGCATTTACGTCTTTACAGCGGGATTATTTCAACCGTTTGTTACCCTTTACGAATTTAATACACATAAGAACCTTGGAAATATTACTGCACATCATACTACGATAACGTTAGCACTTTAGAAACCTTGTAAATTTTTTAATTTCGGCACCTACAGGTTATTCGCAATTATGTGAGCGTTTTTGAAGACCATTTTGCTTAGAATAATAATATAAACAAGAAGCTGCCAGCAAAACTGATAAGCCTACTTTCCTCAAATTGGGCTCAAATTAAACCTTAAAGTTAAAGCCATTTACGCAACCTAGGAATATTAAATGATAATATTGATTTAGATGTACGATACACGACATATACTTAAGACAAGTCAGCTTGCTAAATAATATGCCTGTAAACAGTTTAATAAATTAAGAATTTTTTTTAAATGTCTTCCTATCATAAAGATCAATTAAAATATTGCTGTCATTTTCCAAAACATTGCAGATGGATGAACGAAATATACAAAAGTCGTCAGGTTTGTATGCAGTACATATGTACCAAGTTTGACGACATTCTGAAAAAAAAAATAAGATATGCATTACTATGATAAAAAATTAAAAGACGGTCGTTAATTTTGAAAATTTGAAGACAGGATGAATGGCATGCAGAATATTTAAGTCAGCTTTGTATATAGCATATGTGTACCAGGTTTGTTGAAATTCTGAAAAATATTTCCTAAAATATGTTTTACTGTGCTAAAAATAGCCACCATTTTGAAAATATACATACAGGATGTGCGAAATACACAATATACAAGTCAGTTTTGTATGTGATATATGTATACCGCATTTGGTGAAATTCTGAAAAATATGTAGCAAGATAAGTAATACTATGCTAAAAATAGATAAACGGCCGTCATTTTGATTATATGCACACAGAATGAACGTAAAGAACATTATTCAAGGCAGCTTTGTATGTAGAAAATATGTACCAAATTTGGAAAAATTCTGAAAAAAAGATTTCTTTATATACGTGATAGTACTATGCAAAAAATAAAAAATTACAGCAATTTTGAAAATATGCACACAGGAAGAACGAAATGCACAATATTCAAGTCAGCTTTGTCTGTAGTACGTATGTACAAAATTTGGTTAAATTTTGAAAAGTACTGCCTAAGATATGTAATATTATGCCAAAAATATAAAAATATCCGCCATTTTGAAAATATGCGCACAAGATAAACAAAATATAAACAGTCAAGTCAACTTTGTATGTAGTGAACGTGTACAACGTTTGATGAAATTCTATCATACGGTTCCTCTGATATCCAGCTGTATCGATAAATGTTCGAATGACCGCCATTTTGTAAATTTGAACATGTCTTAAACGAAATACAAAATAGTCAAGTCAGATTACGAAGAACTGTATGCGTACAAAGTTTTATGATATTCGGTCAACTGGTTCAAATGTTTTTAGGGGAGATACACACACACACACACACACGCCAAGGCACACACACATACACACACACACACACACCAACCATCACACAGATATAAACGTGATCTCATAAGTCTAGTATTTCCTTCGGAAGGTAAGTTAAAAATGACAGGAAACTGTATGTAAAATATCTGAAAGGAAAAAAAAAAGTAAGATTTCAGAAGTTCTCACTTTAGCGCGAACCACCTAAACACATTTATACCAACTTCCTAATACGGAAAATCATCACGTAACTAGTGCAGTCATTCCTATCCTAAGTTAATGCCTGCAGCAACTAAGTGCTCAGTTTATTAGGCGCTAACGTTTTTTGGATGGTCATAAAAGTTCTCAAATGATCTTGAATAACCTATTCGATAATCCGAGGATTCTGAGTAGCTCTTTTCTCCTCATTCTCAATTCTTTTTCACCAACACATCTGTTCTATACCTTTTCGCAGCTATCTCAAACCATTTCATTAACTGACAAATTTTCTTAGCTTTTTCAAATTTTTTATAATGCGCTATTGACCTCGTGGCGATACTAAAAATATGTACGTGGTTCGTGTTGAATTTCTGTGTCTAACGAGTAATTCATATTAATTTGGAGAGTATTTGGCGTGTACAAGTCACATAATTAGACAGTAAAACGTAAACGATGTAATACAAAAAAATTACACTGATAAGAGTCTATATTAAGCGCGTTATGATTTAGAGTGCTAAATGAAGATTCGTGAAATGAACTTAATACTTCTAGGTAAATAAATACTAATGCGTAAATCTCTGAATAAGTTTTAATCAAAATTAATGTTATCGGTATACAGCTCTAGCAGTACTATAAATTATATATCGGAACTATTGAACAACAAAATTTGATTAGGACATAACATTTGGAAAGGAAGAATGAACAGTATGTGAAATTATTGTGAACAAATTTGAAAAAGAAGATATGTCACACAACAATGACACGTCACTCAACAATGAAAATATATGGAAGAAATGAGTAACGTACTGTAACGTATATAACAAAATACACAAAGGTGACAGGTGTTTCGTGAATTAATAATTGCACTTTTAATCAGGAGAATATTAGTATTTCCTTCAACATTTTATTATTGAAATAAATAATTTTAAAATATTCATTTCTCGTGAACATCATTACAGATGTTCGGGTATATAACCCGGGTGGTTTCGTGCTGCAGAGAAAGCATTATTTTCTCATTTCTGATATAGTTGGGAACTGTGCGACATGTATTCAAATCCATTGCAACAACATACACAGATATATTCGTACCGTAATCGAAGATTGCGACGATTAGTTGATTTTGCAAGCGCAGTGTCAAGTTAGGAAAGGGGGTTTAGGGTTTGAAAACAATTTTCTCTCTATGTATGTAGTAAAAGTATTCGTATAAGTGATTTAAAAAATTTATATATTTTTTGTATATTATTTCAGCGTCTGTAGCATGAAAAATTTCACAACAGGATAATACCGAAAAATATTTAGAATTTCTAGTGTCTATTTTAACTGTTACACTTTCTGCATTATTCTTGGTTAACATTCATACGTAATCAAACTATTTCAGAAGGAGGTTATATCCATTTCTACACTCTAAAATTATTTTGTGCTTTTACGAGGAAAGTCCTTGGAAACCCAGTTGCAAAATTATTTCTTGTTAAACTGCAAACGTTTTTCTTGTTAAAAGTATGTAAAATTATGCGTAGACTTGTATTTGTACTCGTAATAAGGAAACAAAAAATTAAAATATCGAAAAAAAGTTATTTTATTCAGATGATAAAAATCATTTATTTATTAAGCGACTATTAAAAATAATACTTCAGTGTAGTAATTTTCAGAAGAAAAAAAAAGCCAGGATTCAACCCCGTATTCTTATGGTTGGTGATCGTGTACTAATATCATCGTAACATGTACGCTCGCTGCTGTTTCTGTTTAGATTTCGTTAGTTTCAAAGAAAATTCTTGTAACTTTACGAAAAAAAAAAATATTTCACAAGGAAGATCTTCGTGCATATTCCAAGGCTTGTAAATCGACAATTAATATTACAGAAAATGTTGGTGTGTAATTGCTATGGTCAATGAGTAGTTTAAAATAATATTTATACAGTAAACTTGTAATTCGTTTTTTATAATTCGTCGATTACTTTATAATTTTCGATACAAGAAGATTGTTTTTTTAATGTATTTATAAAGTTACATAAATTACGGCAAGGTTCTTCAAAGAGCAGGTTCCCTGAAAATTTCAACAGATTTAATAATTTTTAAATTTCTACCAGACATGGTTTGTTGTGTAGAGGTACACTGTGACTGGTTTTTACTGTAACGAACATTATTTATCTTTCAAAGATTTTGTATAGTAGCATGTCGAAGTTCAAATGTGCACTAAAGAGCTTTATTCTAGAAAGAAAAATCAAGTAACTTAAAGAAATGAAATACTTTACACTGAACAACAGTGTGCTGTACTACACCAAGAAATGCGTAAAAATTGAATCGAAATTATTAATTTTTGTATTAAGAATGCAGAATATTGACAGTATCTTATTTAAACGTATTAATTAATTGATTAAGTAAGAAAATTAATCCAATTTTAAACATGTATTGCTGTAGTCCGTGGAAGGAGAACTTCAATGTGAGTTATTTCGTTTTGTTGCGCCAGTTGGTTTTCCATTGTAGTATTAAACCGTTCAATGCAAAATTGGACTTTGTCATGCAACTATACAAAAACCATGAAAGGTAAAAACCCTTTATTGCTGTTTAAAATAGTCATAATTTGTGATTTAAAGTTCATGTCTCGTACAAATACACAAAAAATCAATATTATCATAGTTTTTAGTTATCTTTCTCCCTGTCCCTTAGGCCTGTCTTACCAGGAACTCTTAGATGGAAAGCGTCATATACAAAACGACCGAGGATAAATAAGTAATTGAATGGAGAGAGAGAGAGAGGCACTACTTCTTGCAGGCAAGCGACGTAGAGAGATGATGGCTTTACCTGTCGGGCGAGGAAATAAGTTTCCCTTGATCGCTGTGAGGTCATCTGGCATCTACCTAGCGCGCCTCGTGGTACATGGGCTGTGGCGTTGCGAGGGAGTGGGACTCGGTATAGCGAATAATAGCGCCAGACACGAAAAGAGAGGCAAATGTGTTTCCCCCTTCTCCTTTTTCTGAATCGGAGTTGTGAAAGGCGCGTGTAAGGAGAACAGGAAATAATGAGATCGCTGGAGTGGGGAAAAAAAGCGGGAAGAAAAAATTTATACGAAAGGTAATGTCGAATTGCTGGGGAAAGAAAATTTGTTTTGCAACCTCTCGAATTCTTATCTTGATCTATTCATACCATATAATTCTCTGTTTCTAGTCTATAGTCGATATCGAATTCTATCGTGTGCTTAGCATCTCAACCCGGTCGTTGGTTTACAAACTATTCAAACATGAGAAATTCGCTTCTGTTCTTAGGAAAAACGTTTTTCTGATAAAATAGCATTTAATTGCTCATTTGAAAACTTTTAGTAGAATTTTTGTACGCTAGGTTTATATAAATATTTACAAATAATTAGATGACTTTTTTACATTATTACTATAATTTCACAAACGTTAATGAAAATCAGAATTAATGTTTAAATAGAACGTTCCCTTTAAATTTTAGGTTTCTTAAGTTGCTCTGTAACATAATTTTCATAGATATATTAATAATTTTAAAATATCCTAATTTATTTGCTGTTATTTTTACTAGGATGTGAGAAAACCAACCAAATATTTATTGATTTTAGTCTCATTATTTAAAATCTGGCCGACAGCAAAAATTACTTAATAGTCCTATACAGCTGCGCTTGAACATCCTTGCATCGTGTTTGGAGAAAGTATTTTTTAAACATGCGTTCGATATCTTTATCTACGAAAATAAAACACCCTTATAACTATGCTTCTATGTTTCTGTTTCCTAGATATCTTACTTAGTAACATGGTTTTGGGGTACATAAAAATGTCTAAAAACTAATTTTATCAGGTTGTTATCACGTAAAAATACCAACCGGACTCATAAACCAAAGCGGAGAAGTACCGTAGGCGCTGGATTTTACGTCGCACTTTCCGTAAATAAAAAAAGTAGGATCACCGCGGGTCCCACTAGAAAAAGTCAACGACCAAAACGCGGCATGCCGTTTTCGCTCCCTGAGCATAAATGCGACTCGGGTGTTGAAGCATGGGAAAGTATAGCCCTTATCGCCCGCCTGCTTCCGTACCTCAACATGACATCTAGCGCCGGCTGTATAGAGCTCATAAGCACATAGTTTAGGTTTATTACTGCGGTATGTAGTTATTGCCTCTGAATTTCTATATTTGATTATAAAACTAGTTACAAAAAAACAGGCACAAACTAATATGCTACTGTGTTTTGATACAATTTTTTTTCAAAACGAAACCAAGTAATGCATTTAAATCAGACGAATTTTTAAAAGACATGTACGCATCACATGACATATGTACTGTACATAATTGTAAGTATAATGTATAAGTCATTCCTTAATAATCCTCTCAATGTATATGTTTATTTCTTGACTAATCTGTGACACATGGAATTGCCATTAATGTTTGATACAATGCTGCTAAGTGATGTAGGCATATATTATATGATATGCTCAAAATGACTACCGCGCGCATCTACATATACACAAACATCTGCGATCATGTACAAAAATGCATCTTTCTCTTGAAGCTATGTCAGAATTCTGAAAATGTGTCACACCTTCACAGTTCAGTGCAAACCTTATTGATGTAATGGTTTGCATTGGGTGCTAACCCCCATGAGGGCAGGGCAAGTAAAAATAAGTCTTCTACGGTAATTTGTATGTGTTTCTTATCGATTGTCACATACGTCAATGCTGATGGACTACCGGTACAATTAGCAACATAAGCTTTGCAACTTTTAACTGTCCAAAATTAGGTATTAGTTAGTGTTTTACACCAAATAGTATATACACCTGTGTCCATTACACAAACCATATTAAAAGTACGTATTATGAAAAATTACGGTGACACCCCATTCGAACATTTAAAAATAAAGAAGTGCATCATTTTGTTACGGTTTTATTTGCGGATTGAAAACTGTAGCATACATGGCAAACAAAAAATTAATGTCATAAGTTTTCACACTACAATTAATACTCTGTGATAAATTATACTTGTTGGTATCTACAGAATCAGAATTTTTTTGAACAAAAACACATTCATTTTCCTTTCTCAATACGTAGACACATGCAAAATTCGCGTTATTTTCTGACAGCTGACTAGACTCCAAGTAACTATAGGCTCGTTCGACGTCTCCCGTTGGCCGATATAAGTGACTTGCCGCGGAGAATGCTTACACGGTAGAGAGGTCAATCTCTGTAAAGACGTAACACACGTAAATGTCAACACATAAAAGTTCGTGGCCAATTGAATCGCAGACTATGCTCTGTTATGTATAGGAAAGTGAAGTTCAGTCTGCTACCAAATGATAACGCGAATTTTGCATGTCTCTAGCAATACGGTATCTTGTACAGCAAAACACAATATGACGTCCTTGTAAACTTGTGCAATAGATTACGTTTTGTGGAATAAAACACATTTGGATATTTGCGTTTTAAAGGTTTTAGTAGCGTTTCTACCTATCCCTTTACATGGGATGGGTTTCTAGTCAAACCCATTTTTTGCACATAGTCATTTAAGAATGCTCTTAAGTCCTGTGTTTTGCACCTAAGATTCACAGCATACAGCATAGGCAATATTGCGTTCATGTGTATTTTGTTGTGTTCCATTCTCGATGGTGCATATTCAACGTTACATGTTTATAACTAATGATACCATAGTCAATCATTTGTTTCTGGAAATCTATCGCTGTAGTTTATTTGTGATTTGAAAGAAAACGACGAATCCTAGACTTTTGCAATAAGAGGACCTTTTTGTTAGACAGGTGACATTACTCAATAAACCATCTTCAGATGTTCGAAAATCCTGACGGTAAAAAAGTTGTATGCAGTTACAGGGTAGCCACCCCGGCTGTTTTCATGAGAGTGGAAGGTGTCAACCAGCATTTGCTGTTGGTTCGCAGATCCCAATTGCGGAAAGCAGTGCTGAAAATATTACGTTTTTTGTCCATTTGTTTGCCATATTTTGGGAGAATACTGTTTTAAGATTCAAAGTTCAGAGGCCCATTACTCCCATAATATTGCGTTTAGGTGAAAAGTTCAAAACAAGTTTTCGTCACCTATATATATAAACACACAATGAAATTAGTTTGTGCTTTAAAAATATTTGAAAATGACGACGATTTACTTCAGTTATTACAATTTTTGAAAAGGCATAACATCGTTCTGTTTGTAACAATGACAGAATATCACCAATATTACCAAATTCAGTGTAAATTATTTCATTCGAGTGAGTCACGTGGTTTTTGTTATTTATATTGTTCCATAAGTTGCTAATTTCGGCTTTGACATGCCGCTATGGAAAAACTATTAGAGCTGAAAATTTTTTAGAAGCGAAAAATGTAGTTACAAGTAACGTCTATAAAACGAGCACTACGTACGTCGTGGAAATATGAAATTATGCATTTTCGCAACTTGAACATACTTAAAGCAGTTGAGCCAACCGTTGAGGCACAAATAATGTCAGTTCCCAGTTTCCTGGCTATTACTTGTGCAGTTTCGTGACAATAAAATATCGTTATTTGATACTCTTGCATCCACAAATCTTCCATGAAAATAAATTCTCGGTTTATCGTAATTTGACACTCAAACATATTCTCGTCAATAATTGAACAATTTTTACAATTGTATTTTTTTATGAAATTTTAATAACCAGGGATGCACGTGTCCAGGTACGATGTTTATAAACACAATTTTAAAGTGTCAACTTTTTCGTTAGTTGGAAATCTAGAATTTTGTTTCCGCTTTGCATTAATAATACTCGAACGTATACCGATAAATACAATTGTGAGTGCTAGTGTGCCTGCGGCACTGTCGCTTGATCTAGAGTATCTTCGTACGAGTTGTGAACAGCCAGTGGTGCCATCGCGTGAACGAGTGCATCTTAGTGCAACTTCGTGCAAGTTGTAAAAAGCCAGTGGTGCTTTCACGTGATAGAGAGCAACAGTGCAACACTCGTGGCGCTGACGTGTGAGCGACGGTAACTTCGCGGCCAAAAAAAATGGCGTCGAACGGATGAGTTCCGAATTGTAATGATGAATACGAGTACGCGAGCGGGACTCGAAGTTTGCCGTAATTTTATATATTTATCTGTGCATTTTGCTCGTGTTTAGAAAGTAAACAAACGTAAAGAAAAACCATAAATAGCACGAAATACAAATTTAGAGTGATGTAAACAACGGGAATGTTGTATATGTAAACAGACGCATATAAAAACAGACGCGGGACAGACAGTAATTAGTGAATTAGCGGGAAAAAGGGGAAAAAAAGGCAACGTAAAAACGGGGTTTCGACTACTTTATTGTGAACAATAAACCATTACAGCACAGTACTACAAATATTTAATATTCTGCAAACAATCAAATGATCCATTTTATACTGATGGGTAAAACAATACGCATGACATTATAATATTAGGACGTTACGCGTCAAATTCACAAAACCAAGAAATTCAAAATATATACAAACCGATTTTTTTTAACATCGATATAAACGTTATAAGGTAACCATGTGTTATTTATATATAATTTCGTTTAATTTTAAGTAACCATAAATTGCTGAGAGGTTAGAGGGGTAAGTTGCTGCCAAACAATTTGAACGCCCTAATCTAAATAACGACATTGAACAAGACGCGCGACAAAATAAAATCATTCATTAATCTCTACACAGTATACTTGCGGAGAAACGCCAAATATGTAATCCAATTACACTACCTGCCTCACACAGACTCGGACGCAAACTAATTTTATTCAGACAATTATACACGAATGTAAAAATACCTTTTATTAAATAAGGTAACTGCCGGTGCCAAAACAAGAAAATTTACCACGCTGTCAAATACCTTGCTCCTGGGGACCGATTAGCTTTTTATGGGCGCAACGCAAAATTTGCACCTGCGTTGCGTCTGCTTGCGTTGCCTTGGAATTATATACTCACGTAATGCCATAGAAGACCCACTTAACTTGCTCTGCACTTTCGTTGCACTGCATCGGTGCAAATAGAAGGTGGCGATATTTAATCGGCCGCCTGGACGATTAGACGATGACAGCAGAAACACACCTTCGTGTGGTGTAATAATAAATACGTTACACGAAAAAGTCAGCTATTCTTCGGAAACAGAAGGGGACCTTCAACATAAGCACAACCGATGCGCATTTGACTTCACCCAATCAGCACCGTTGCTTATCGTCAAAGTGGGGGCTCTACCGACTCAAATTAGAGGAACAGGTAAGGGTCGTGGCACCTAGACGATCCGGGTTCGATCCCCGGCGGTGTTGGTCCCCGGAATTTCACACGTGGAAATCGTGTCGGACATTGTCGCTGACCAGCGGGTTTTCTCGGGCATCTCCCGTTTCAACTGCCTCTCTCATTTCTGGCGCCTCTCCATTGTACGGCTTCGTCTCATCTCATCCTTTGGGGTACGTAGATTGCCTACGAGCTCCCGCTCATAAAATCTGCATTCGGCGTGCGATAACTGGCACTCTGGTATTATCCTCATACGATATAATTCAGTAGTGGATAAAGACGTGGCTTTGCCTTACCGACGTCACTACACATTATTAGATTGTTAAAAAAAATCCAGGTTGTAGATTACTATCTTGACGGCGGAAATTGTAACGTGTATTCGTCACGTTACACACCTATTGTACAATTGTTCGTGATTCCATGTCTTCTAAAAGTGTTTGGGTGAGAATTGGTTGTAGTTGTTTATTATTACGTCATATGTGTATCGCTATGTCTAATCCATTATACAGTGGCAACTGAGCTGGACGTTGCTAGTAACACTATGTCAGATTTATTTTCGTGCTGTCCACTTTACGTTACGACTGAGCAAGAAAGATAGGTCCACCAATGATTTTTTAATGTTTAATCTAAAAATACGTACGTTGCTAACGCCAATTCAAACCCTAAAGTATTCTTCTTGTGCGTGCGGAAGTAAATTTGACGTATTTCACCTAGAAACAGAGTAAATCATGGCTTTTGTTTCGGTTTAAAAATACATCACATTAGCCAACTTCAATTCAAGAACAGGACGAAAGATATAAAGTGTCTCCTCTTAATGAACGAAGTACCGGTGCCGTCGATACCCAGGAGACAGCAAAATGTGGAACAGGCTGGTCTTGGAGACTTTGGTGTTCAGCCCAACCAATTGACATAATATGTTCATTAACTCTGCTGCTAATATGAACGTCGATGAAGCTGAGATTTAATTAAGTAAAAGTAAAATAAAAAATAAAAAAATATTAAAACAAGTTTCGAAAAACGCGAACAAAAAATAAAAAAATAAATTTAAGTCACATTTGTCATACATGTATACAGTAACTATATACCATTTTGGAAAGATAAATTTTTCTATACGTTCCTAGAACTTACCTATCTACTTACGCCTATAGTAGGATGAGTTACCAAGAGAAGGGTTATTTTGAACCTTGAATATACCTACTATTTACGAATATAAGAAATGCACCTTTAATTAAAACTTTTACATTTAGTTAACATTTTATTAAAAAGCTAGTTTATATATATATATATATATATTATATTTTTAATTTTTGTCTTACATCTTTGGAAATTATTTATTTTATTTGTGTTTGCTTTCGAGCCTTTTCAAGGTGCCGTTTTCGTTGTGCTGATGATTCCTTTGTTTTTTATTAGGTTTATTCATGTTGTTCCTAGGAGACCAAAATAAATGCTGGTCCACACTCCCAAAGATTCCGGAATAAAATAGTAAGATACTTAGTTAAAAACGGTGCGCCCGGTGCCCCGAAGTTGGTACGTTGGCGACAGTGTATGTTGCCACACTATGCCATTCAGCTCCTATATATATATATATATATATATATATATATATATATATATATATATATATATATATATATATATATATATATATATATATATATATATATAGGCCTATATATATACACACACACTAACTGGCCCTGCGAACTCTGTTTCGCCTAGAGGCAATAAGTACGCAGATTTTGGATTAAGTATTTTAATGATTCTTTATTTTTCATGTATTTTGGTGCACAGGTTGCACTCTTCATTTGTTTTATTATCAGGCGCAAGAACAAACAACGCCAGATGGTCTTCCTACCCGTAAACATGCTTTGCCGGGAAAGATTCGATCGTCTTGGTCGCGGCATTGTCAACGATGATTCAAAGAGAATACAAATTACTGATTATTGATTTCTGACAAAATTTATAGGTATTAAATTTTCAAACATACTTATCTATAGACAAAATTATGTTTAGCTGTCATTTGCGTTTTGTTATTCCATGTCATATGCGTTTTTGATAAACCACATGTTATAGTGACTTGTATTCTCTTTGACGTCTCACGGGACCGCGGTCGAAAGGGATAAAAAGTATCCTATGTCCTTCTCTGGTTCTAAGCTACCTCCCCACCAATTTTCGGTCAAATCAGTTCAGCCGTTCTTGAGTTATAAATAGTGTAACTAACACGACTTTCTTATATATATATATATATATATATATATATATATATATATATATATATATATATATGTGTGTGTGTGGATTGTCACCGAACTTGTATACTAGCCAGTAGTTAAAAATTGGATTGCAAATCTTGAAACGAACAATTTACTGACCTACATATGAACAACGCAAGTTAAACAATAGCTTGTAAAATAAGAAGGAAAGTAAAGAGGTTTTTCCCAGCGCATTAGTGCCATATTTCTACTTATTTCACTATAGTTATTTTTTTTTTCAAACGTGAGCAGATGTAGAAAGTCTGTTACACATTTTCGTAACTGTTTTTCTGTGTAGTATAATTTTTTTCAGACAAAAATAGTATAGATTTGACTAATAAGTTAATAAATGAGAACTCCCTCAACTGCATAATTAGTTGAAACTATTGTTTTTTTGTCTTGAAAATATAATTGACATAGTATATACACTGTTTTAACTCAACCGTGCTACAGTTTTTCTATATACGATCTCGTTTATGATATTAAAAAATATAAATATCGTAAAAGCAGTAGAAATTATGTAACTTAACCTTAAGACCGAGTCTCACTCACAAAAATAATCAGTTTTGGTACATTTATAAAAAAATACATAGTTGTGAATTCCTAGTTCACTCTCTATACGTCTATTGAAAGTTATGATCAATATCTATGTTTCCATTGTGGTACTTTCAGAATCTTCGGCCGTGAAACAAAATAGGGAAGGAAAACCATTAAATCAACAAGTGGGGGGAGGGGGGAACTAACTCTAAACAATGTAATTTTCACAGCAGGTGAGAGGTGATATAAGCTGTGTTTGGAATGAAACTGGAGGTCCCTGAGAAAACCTGAAGACCAACGGCATCGTGCGGCATGATTTACACATGCGAACATCCGGGTATACCCAGCTTGGACTCGAATGCGGTTTACTTTTGCACGAGACGAGCTCCTTAGCCGCAAACTACAGCCCTCAGTAAAAAAAAAGTGAAGAATCAACGCACAATCAAATATATGCATATTTTGAGGCACAAAATAATTGTGAAAGGTGCAAAATATATTCTTAGAATTAACTTTACCAAATTTTTTCATGCGCACTACGAAATCATTTTGCTGTAATTACTAGACACCTGTTGTCATCAAAAATAATTTTTGTTCACCACAAATTAAATTGGAAGGGACTATTTAGTCAATTATTGGGTTTTTTCTAAAGGATTGTACAATACGAACACTAATAGCTAGGTACCTAAAATACTGGTGTTTTACTTTAAGTAAAAACAAATATTAAACAGCTGTAATTTCGTGGATCATAAGCAATAGGTAGAGATGAGGAAATTTCGCGAATTCAAAGACCTGTTTGTTGGAAAAAGAGAGAGATTTTTAGCGCAGGTGAGGGGTGATATGATGCACGGAGCAGCTCCGGAATGAAAGGGCGAAGGAAACGGAAGCTCCTCCAGAATATATAATATATTATTTTCTCTGTAATAAAGAAAGTAACATGTTTTAACATACAAATTGCCTAAAGGAACAATTAACATAATCTCCCCATAACGGTTTAGTTTGCTTCAGAACTTTAGTTAAAGACTGGTTTCATGTAACTTGTCCGTATTTTGACATTTCTCTTCTGAGAACTGTGTCCGACAGTTCCATTGTTTGGAGCTTTAAACCTACCTGGCTTCCTAGAAAAGCACAGTCTCCGCAGACCTGTATACAGACACGTTTCTCAGAAGTGAACTGTCAGAATACGGAAAACTTATATGACATAGACTATACTACTCTAGTAAAATAATTCTTTGCGCAATACTACTTAAGAGCTGTTCGTATTCATGTACCACAGCAACGTTTGTGTAATGGGAAAGTAATTGTTTTAACAGTGTAATGTGAGCATTGTTAAGATGTTATAACTGTCAGGTCTTAGCATAGCTGCTACCTAAATACCTACACCCTCACACCTAGTGCTGAAATTGCGTTAAATATGAGAAAGACAGCTAACCCGATTTCCCAAGTTGACACATTGCGAGAGCAGAAGTCCTCGCTACAGCGGTCCGAAATAGAAACATTGTTATGTAGTAACTGTTTTGATGTAAGTCTAACATGTTTATTTCACTAGCTTTAAATACGGAACAACAGTTTACAAACGTGTTGTAATTTTTGATACTCTTTGTATTCATTGAACATTTCTCTATTTAAACTGTATGGTTGCAATTCTGGTAGACAGAGACATTTAAGAGGGTGTGGAACAAAACGTGACGCTAAAAATATTGACTTAAAATAGCTTGAATCTGAACGTCAGTGAAGGATACCAAATAAAAGCAATTGTAATAAAACAGTTTTGTGCGATTTTTTTATCAGTAATTCTGCCAGTGAAACCTATCCATTCAGCATAACATCTTGCGTCAGAATGGAATTTAAATAGATAATAGTCAAATAAACGTATGAGACTTACATAAAAACAGTATCTTCAAAACAAAGAAACATATGAACCATTATAGTACTTTCTATAAAACACTCTAAACCGGCATATTGCTTATAAGAGTAACACACATTGTACACTTTATGTCATAACAATCAAACAACTTTATCTGGTAGAATCAATATATTTTTTTTACAAATACACTAGTGAATCCTAAAGGGTATTTTATCTCAATAAACGACGAAAAATAGTTGCTAGATATCATGTAGATATACCTACTGAAATGTATAACAACGTTATTAATAGTTTACAGGAAACCCATGATTCTAGACACATGTTTTCTCACTATTTGTCACAGATATTTTCTAGGTGTACTCTTTTGTTTTGGTGAAGTCTATACTGAATTTAAAATTGCTATAAACATGAATAAAAGTTTCTAGAGTTGAAGGGCGCAGAATAAAAATTATTTGCATTAAAAAAATTGAATTTTTAAAATTTTTATTTTCAGTTTCAGCATTTTTTTAAATTAAAAAAAATTTTATTCTTCATTTTATGAGCACGACATTGTAGCCTGTAATGTCTTTATCCATTGTGATTTTTTTTGTGTTTGGTGTATTAGTTGGTTTTAGTGTAGTCGTTAAAACGGAAACATGCAAAATATGACTTTAACAAGCCATTACGCGAAAACTGTGAGAGATAAAACAATTTCATAAGAGCCAAACTTAGTCACATTTTGTGTCTAAAATAAGAAAAAAAAAATATCTGGTACAAATATAAAAAAAAAATGGTGATGAAAACTGCGGTAGACCAGGCCCTTATGTACGATGACCTTCCTGCCGTTTTCCGCACGTGTGAACCAGACTTGGAGACCGTGAAACTATAGGTTCAGCAGCGCCGCCCGTCCGCAATCCGTGCTCACTGGCTAAGCGGTGCGCCGATGGCTTCATTAGCCGGTCCAGGCATCGTGTTATGACGTCATCACACGCAGCTTCCGAGTGCGGCCTGTCCGGGGAGGGTGGTGGGGCACCACAAATTGCGCACACACGCAAGCACACATCCACGCAGGCTTTCCACTGGTCGATAAGCCAATTGGCGCGGACAAACCCACTTATTAGGTTTTAGCAAATATTTACAAAAAAAACTGTTTGAAAAGAGGCAGTCAGCAGAAAAAGGGGTTTAGAAAACGGGAGTGTACATGTTTTACTTTGCAGACAGTGAAACATTACTTTATTCCGTTATTACAATTGGTGAAATTATTGTATTCAATATTCGTACACACATTCTTACTAATTACAGCGCAGTATCACTACCACTGCACCAAAGTTTTGTAGTAGACGGTTCGGAATATAGAGATAACTCAAAAAAGCCTGCTAAATTTCTATTTCCAGCCAATTCCTATATATTTCCGCGTGTAACGGCTAACGACGGAAAATGTCTAACATCTCTGGACACGTCACTTGATGTTTGCGCGTGTAAGATAAATTGTGCGGTCGGCAGGAACCTATATAGTCTGATAAAAAACTATGTTGATGGTACAAAATTAAAATATGCCGATATCAGTTGATTGTATTTCTGTATTGTATTTTATTACAAAAATACACGGAACTGCTTTCATAAATTCGCTGTCAACCATACACGTTGCAAGGCAACTATTGTTGATGTTGAATTATGTGTCGTAACGGTTGGTGACTTTTTTTTTTTTTTTTTTCAAAAATAAATTTTTTAGAGCTAACTTTATCCCGAACAAACTACACGTTGAATGATACTTACTTTCCTCATACACGGTTCTAATACTCTCAGTATTATAAGAACTTCGTTGAACCAAGTTACACACTGGCAAAAATTTACGTTTCTTAGAAATAAATTCAGAATGTTTGGCTTGAAAAGGTTATCTGAGTTAATCTATTCTTCCCTCTCTTATTTCCATCCATATGAAACAAATCTGTATCACTCCCTGATGTTATGTAGCGGCACTGTTAGTTTACGTTTTCTGGTTTCAGAATTTTTAAGAAAAACATATTCAAACACACTGTCTAAATTTCGGCAATCGTTTGTTGCTCGAAAGTATGCGTGATAATAATTTGAAGCACCAATAATTTTGATATCCTTACTTAGTGACTGAACCTGCTATATGGCCAACGACAAATATCAAGACTTTTTTTTTTTGTGAACCACTGGTGAAAACTGCTAGAAAAAAACACTTAGAACTACTTGAAACTAATTTGGAAAATTACTAAGTAAAACCAAATTAGTAACACTAATCAAGAAAACCGCTAGCGAATAGCATTCAATGTACAGGTAGCCAGAATAGAAAGCACACATTCGCGAAAGCGTGTGAGATACTACCGCAGTACCATACACTGTCTGTGCAGCGCTAAGCGATTTTCCTAATGGATTTTTTGGAAAAAATTCGTGCCAAAATACTTTCCAGCATTTTAAGTAAATTTCAGGCAGGCAACCACAAAAAAAAATTATTTTGTTGCTGCTTAACAACTATCACGGTTTATGCAAGTGTGTTGTTTCATAAACGTGACATACTCATAAATCTCTTGTATGTGAATAGAGATTGTTTATGGGCCAGAGAGTGACATATGCTACTTTTTACCCCGGAAAAATGTACGGTTACCCTGGGATAGCTGCGGAAGTGTGTGTGTGTGTAGTTTGGTTTGTCTTTCTTCCACGCTTATATGTCCAATTTTCTATAAATGTATCTGTCGTTCACTATGGAGCAAATAGAGAAGTTCTTTAAAATTTTATCTATGTATGAACGTGAATAAATTTTCAGTATGAAAACAGGCGGTTTTGAAACCAATTTTCCGCGGTGTTTCACCTCCGTTACATTTCGTGTCAGTTTCCGAGCAGCCTAATTGCGGCCTTTCAATCTGTTACCAGAGTATTTCGACCAATCAGACGCGCATGAAGAGAGAAAATTTATCGAATATGTCAGTAACTTCCTCAATTGACCCAATTTGTTTTCACATTAGTTACTATCATTTTAGTACTATTATTTCGCACCTTAATGTTTTTATAAAGTCTTTTCTTATATACATGTATATGTATGTGTGTGTATATATATATATATATATATATATATATATATATATATATATATATATATAATCTCACAAAACAGTAACGGTGTATCCGCGAAGCTGTTCCTTTAAAAGGTGAAATTACCAAATTATGTTAATGCACATACTTTTGAAGAGCTTCGTAATGTTTCTTCTCTCGAGGCAAATTTGTGTATATTAGGTCTTTATAAATTGCTAACTTCTTTTTCTCGAGTTCGCAGCAACTTGTTACTACTGCTTTGAAAGTCAGTTTAATATTCATCACAAATTCACAGGAATTTTTTGAATCTAGTTTTCTAAGGTCATTACGACGAATTAATTAATCCGGCTTAGTATTAATATTCAAGTCAACACTGAAAAGCTTTCGTTTTGTGAAAGAGACGCCTGTCTTCGTCTCACATTGTATATTTCCTTGACTTTGGCTGTAAACATTAGTATTCAAGTCATCAGTGAAAAGCTTTGGTTTTGTGAAAGAGACATCTGTGTTCGTCTCACATCGTATATATCCTTAATATTGGCTGGTGACGTTAAACTGAGCACTTAAAAAAAGCTCTCTTAACATGGAAAATAACGAAAACTATATCTTTACTGTAACCTCAAATGTTCACGTTTCTGAACTGTAAAATATATGAATTGTGTAACTACAGGCTGCCTACAATGCCTTGTTATCTCCCAGCAGTTATAAGTACAAATGGTCGATGTAGGGTGTAGTACTTGTGTTGAAAAGTAACCTTAAACATCCAATGGATCCGGTTGGGCTCCGTCATCCTCATAACAGAGATTAATATTGCGTCATGTTCCGTGGGACATCTTCCGAAGCATTTGTGAAGTGACACGAGGAAAAGCAAGTCTCACTGCTGGTTTGTGTTCATCCGTGGTTTCGTAGCATTGCTGTGAAATACAATCATTTATGAAACCCCAAAGAGTATTATCATACGTTGAAAGACTGGATTTGTTTGTATGGACATACTCCACTGCGAAATAAATGACTGTCACAAGAAAACCAAAAGTAAAAATAAGACAAGAAAACATTAAAAGCAGAGTATGCTTTAGTCATCAGGATACGTACACAACATGAAATTCCAGAACTGGAATATGGTCAGATAAAACAAGGAACAAACAGAAAATAAAAAGAAATAACAAAAATATAAAAAAACCTAAGTTGACATGCGACATAACGATGAGACGAAACAAAAACACAAACAGAATTACAGCAAACGACACAACGATGAGACTAAACAAAACACAAAAGGTGTTGGACACAAACAGAAAAAACAACAAACAACACAAACGATGAGACGAAATAAAACACAGTAGTTTTCCAAACAGTCAGTATGAACGACGTTTCG
>PNEQ01027603.1:19185-35535 GCA_003012365.1 Medauroidea extradentata | reverse complement strand
AAATGCAGTATCAATTATAATTTGATCGCTTTTGCGTAAGCCCAAGTTTGCTTTAAAAAAATTACGTTCAAGTTTACATTCTCAAATTAACTAGGCTACTGTAACAACTTGCCATCATGTCTAGCGAAAACAGCTTTTACACTCAATTTTTATGGGTACATGTTGTACAACACAGTCGTCCTACGGTGCCAGTATCGCCGTATTTAATACAAATACTAACCTTCACTGAGGAAACTTCTATCCAAGGAAACTGCTGTATTGAAACTGCTTCTATTCGCTTCTCACAGTCAATTTCGACACTCGACACATTTAAAACTGGATACTTCGTTCTCGTTTTTAATAAGTTTTCAAGCTTTTCCACCGGATTTAAACGTTTCGAATTTTCATCCGTTGGTAAATTTTCGGTACACATTTGCTTTCCTTCAGACATTAATACATAACAGCAGTCTTCACGAAAAGCTTAACAAATAAACAATACATAAAATAATATTTTGGTTGAAAGCATACTTTTGATTGGTTCTTCAGATCATGTGACAACAAATTCAAAGTGCCAACTTGAGAATAAATACTGCTGTCTAGGATAAGCGGCCCTCAGCTAAGTGTCACCTAAAAAAACACACATTTTAATGGTGAAATGCCATTTTCGTAAGTATCAGAATTAAGGGACCCTTAAGCTTAAGTGTCCCTTAGCTGAGGGCTTGTTTAGGGGATGTTGGTGAAACCGGCCCTTAGAGTAACAATTTATAGTGGTGTAGCCCAGAGTGGGCCAGAGAAGACTGATTTACTCTCGTAACAATGTGCATATACACGCGCACACAAATCGTCCCGTCTCCCCCATCCCTTGTCACTGTAATTTTCTATCTTCTGGTTTACACTATGTCAAATTTTGTTGTGCCCAACTGAGGTACAAAGTTCACTACAGTCCGTTTAGAATTAATTTATGTGAACATTGAATCACCATTTATTTAAACTCTGTGAATATTGAATGGACGAAGCAAGACAGGCGTAGACATAAATGTAAAGTCCTAATTAAATATTCTCCAACCTCTTTTCATTGCCACTTTGTTGAGTTGCTGCATGACAGGTTGGGTGAAGCAGCATTGTAGTATGTTTCATGTATGAATTACGCTTTTTGACAGTTGTGTTGGCTGCTATTACGCTGCCATTTCCGTGCAAGAAGTAGTGTTTACCTCAGTCAGAGGTGATTTCTGCATACATTCAGCCGACAGTCATGCTGTACTGTGTATCAAAGTGAAATGTATTTTGTTGTGGAAATGTGACGCATGGTAGGCTCCAGAAGTGTCGACAGTTATAATTGTGACAAGAGACAAACATCAGTAGATGTGTTGGTGGTTGCAGGAGAGCTTGTCTAAGCTGGAGGCAGAGAGGCGCGTGATCCTGGACAGCGTGCAGGCACAGCTGGGCTCGGAGCACTCTGTGCTGCCCCAGAACGTGCAGGTACACCTGCAGGGGTTGGAGGAGGAGGCACGCTGCCTGCTCGAGGAGAAACATGAGATAGAGGAGAGGTGAGGATGTGTACGCTGCACACACTATCATATAGGTACTAGGTCCTCGTAGTGTCTGTCGCTTGACATTTAACTAACAAGGTGTAGCTGATGCCAGACAATGTGAGCACTTCTCTATTTTATTTGTTCTGTATGTTTATTTCTTTTAAACGTATTTATTTATTTATCCACAAAGTATTCGGCCGTTGGCCGGTTTACAACAGATCGTGTTCAAACAGATGAACCAAAAAAATTACATATAGTTGATTTTATATTATTAAACTTAAACCTGTAAATTATTGTAAAGTATAACAGTTTAGTTACATAAGGTGACAGTTATTTATGTTTCATGTGTCTTTAACATGTTTCATTTCCTACCTCTTCTTAATAACAAGAACATTCTAAGTAATGATCAGAGAGTATAAATTGTGCTTTACTCAAGAGCTAACGTCTGAGGTTACAGTATAACCATTATACAGTTATTATTACTTGAGACAAGATACTCTTCAAAACAACTCACTTTATCACAAACCACCTGTATACAGTTTGCTCTAAACGTGGTCTCCCCTGTTGTGCATATGCCACAATTCACCCAGGTTCCAATATGTTGAAGGAAACTGTTTTTGGACCTTATATGTACACAAACACCGCTTAACATTTATAACTTTCTGGAATGTGGCAGTCAAAAAATGAAATAAGTTGTTGTAAAACTCTGTTAAGACATTTCTGAACGGACTCCAAATTGTATGGTGTTACCATCCAAGCAAATTTCTTCATTGGGATAAGACTGCACATGTGTAATTAGGTATGATATAAAACTTCTATTAAACATTGAAACTTCTTCATTGCTATAATATGGAAAATGTAGATACATTGCAGATAACTGCTTTTTCATTGAGAAAGTAGTGAGAAACAAGTCTTATCAGCCATTGTAAATCCATGCATTAAATGCATTGTCCTACAATTTATTTGTGTATCTGTTTCAAATATAATTCTTTAAATAATAGTATTTATGTATTTTCTGTATTTGATATTATTCTTACAAACTAAAGTATTATCTTGGATATACGCCATTGCTGCAATGACGTACATCCACAATTTTTCTTTAGTTTGTAACGTGCCTCCATTGTAAGAATCGTAGAAACTATCAGACAGTATATTATTCTAGTTAGATCAACATTTATTAGATTACCTAGGGAATAGATTTTTTGTTACAATGTCTTTAAATAATTTTAGAAGTTAAGTTGACATTGTGCAGCATTGCAATTAATATTCAGATGTGTATTATCATGCAGTTTGTTTTACTGATGACTGCTTGTGCCGTGTAATTTCTCTTTAGTGCATATTACACTAAGTGATACATGCAACATCAATTTGTAAGAGGTCATCTTACTTATTGCTGCTGTTGTTATTGCTAATACTTTCTTCATTAGTTTTTTTTTTTTTTTTATAATTTTCGTTATGGGTTTGTGTGAGGTCATGAAAGTTGTTGTTGGTTGTTACAGTTTAGGTATAGAACACACACGTAGCTGTGTGTTTAGTGGTTGGTGATGTTTATTACAGGTTCCAGGAGAATGAGCTGAAAGCCAAAGTGCTGGAAGAGGAGCAGCAGATAATATCAGAGCAGTCCAGCCAGATATTGTCATCGCTGAATGTAAGTAGCACCGCAGGTCAAGTGTTGGCGTGGGGAAGGGATTACTACAGCCAGCGCAGTGAGAGAGCGTGTGTGTGCTGTGTGTACAGGACCTGCTGAGCCAGAAGGACCTCCCTGACAGCGAGCTGCGGCTGGAGGTGAGCGCACGCCTGGAGGCAGAGCGCAGGCTCAGGAGCGCGCAGGACTCTGTGCAGGTGCTGGAGGGTGCGCTGCAGACGGACATCAGTCCATCCACGCTGCGCTCCAAGATCCTGCCTGACGTCAAGAGGCTGAGGAGTAAGTATTGCTTGCAGTAGCAACCATGGTTGTTGCTGACGTACGTACAGCACCTCGTGTAGAGGTCGGAGGTGTTCGCATGTACCAGTAACTGCGTCATGTGAGACTGGAAACATGTGTACTATTGGATTTGTTATATAGTGATAGTCATTTAGTTCATTTCATATATTTATAAGGGTTATAAGGAATGTTGTAGTTTATCCAGCCAGCCAGAAACACAAAAAGCAAGATGTTCCCTTAAGATGAAGCAGGCAGTAAAGCAGGCTTCTTGGTTGCAAGAGCAATAATTTCAATGTGATGGAATTTATTGACGTGTTAGTGATGGTGGTTGGTGAATGATGAAGTTGCAGGGAATTATTGTGTGATGTGAACACTAGAAAGGAACATGTTAAATTTATGAAGAAAGTACATGGCAGGGATGGTAGGGTGAATACACAGGTTTGACAAGGCAAGATATTAATTCAACATGATAGGAATAAAAATGAGGAAACATTCTGGTAGGCAGAGGAGGATGTCCGTCTAGTAGAGGGATGGGACACTGTCTTGACTCACTAGGCTGTCATGCCGAAGGCCAGGCTGAGTGCTTCGTTGGAAAGTTCCCGGTGGGGTCAGTCCTAAAATTTTTGTACATGGGAATTGTGCTGGATGATGCCGTTCTTTGGCAGATTTTCTCGGGAATCTTCAGTTTCCCCCACCCTCACATTCCAGCGCTGCTTCATACTCACCTCATGTCACCCCTCACCAGCGCTGAAGATATCTATGTTGAGCACTGACCAAAATATCTCTCACTCACTCTCACTTGAGTGCCGAGGATGGTGTACTTCCTGTAACATGCGGCGAGCTTGACTGGCTGAAAGAACAGAGCTAAGGGTAGATACAAGGGTGCAAGTGTGCACGTATACTGGGGAACATCTCTGTCCTAGATGTACTGTACATGTCGTGGCCAGCGTGTAGTGAGCAATGTGTGTGGTTGTAGTGTTCTTCGAGCACATAGCGGAGGAGGCGAGGATTGATGCCAACATGCCTGTGATCATGAGGAACTCTGTGTATGCTCGTAAGAGTCTGGCCAAGAAGGCTCGCTGCCAGCTACTGGAGCAGAGCCGCCTGGAGAAGGCCAAGTCGCTTGGTGAGTGTCTCCAATCTTATATTACGTACATTCTATTGTACATCACTCGTCCAAACCCTTGTCCACATAAATCTGTGAACATATCGTAAGAATGACTGCTGTAGTCTGCAGTCTGGACCTACCTGAAGAGAATCAAGAAGTTTGAAACATGTTTAGAGTACCGTACATACAGTCTTTCTTATCCTTGAGCGGCCTTCATGTTATGGAGTGAGAAATTGGGTTTTAACCAATCTACCACTCATAGTAGTGTGCATCGGGCAGAGCGCATCTCCCTGTAAATATACTCTTCTTTGTATTGTGACTTGAATAAATAACAAGGTAGCAGAAGAACCCACCTCTTATTACCTACTCCAGTAAGAACCAGTAATAACAATCTCCACCAGTGCCTGCTCTCTGGCCTTTCTTCAGTCCAACCAATGCAACTGAAGGTAGCCAGAGGCAGGCACGAAACTCGCACATGACAGCGTGTCACCAACACTAAACTCAAAATAAAGGGAAGAGAACGGGGAGTGTAACTACTCTAAACACTTCAATAAAACAATTAAAGGGGAACTGGGTCTTAGGCTACCATAGCGAGTCCCGAAAAAATATATCTTGCAACTACCACAGGTCAACCTTAAAAGTTAAATTTACTATTTCGTAAAGTTTGGGTCTGCATGACAGGTGGCACTGAACCAAAATAAAATATCAATAGAATAATTAATAAATAAATAATGAAATACTAGGGGCAATTTCTTTTTCATAAGCTTACTTTATTACGACATCAAAATTACGCCCTGACTTGGCCAACTTATGAATATAATAATTCGCCAAAACACAAGTCTAAACTCAGGACCAAGCAAAGAATAGAATATTTGTATTAGGTTTAATAAAAGATTTACCAAACCACACATTAAAAAAAAACTAATAATTTCATTAGATCCCGAGATCTTTGCCCCCAAATAAAATATCAACCACAACAACTCCACAACGGGGAAGAATAATGAAGGTTATAACTTGAAAGAAGAAGAATAAGGAAATAATGTAGAAAAAAGTACCATCTGAGAAAAATAAATTAAATTGTAACTGATTCATCATACTGCATTTGAAAGAAAATTTATAGTAAACATTCTGTTACAATTAATCTCCAAAACTACACAAAGAAAGGAACAACAGAAGTTAATATAAAAAATTGGGAGTATCTTCAAATTTGGTAATTAATCCTAAAGAAATACATTCCTAACACAGACATGATGAAGCTGATTTCCGAACAGATTGATTAGCAAAGTTTTAGATAAAAAAAAAAAAAACAATTAAATGTTATTATAACTGCAATAAATCTCACATAATTGAGGATTAAAGGAAAAATGACACTAACTACCTAAAGCATGCGCATTAGTACCTTACGAAAACATGGCACATAGTCGTTAAACACCTCTTTCTTGTTGCACGTTTGCAGCCCGAACATTGTCTACTCCACTCTACTCCACAGATCTCCGTTTAACATGAACTTAAGAGTTAAAAGTGCTGCTCAGGCATTTCCTCCAGCTATCCTGGGGGAAAATACCTCTTACCAAATCGAAGGAAGATAAACTCATTTTTTGGGAAAAGGGTTGGTCATATCTTCCGTTCAGAAGCGGAAGATGTCTGGCTACTGATATCAATTTATGTATGTTTTTATTATTACATGCCTTAATTTCCCGCAAAATGCTACGAAAATCGGGCCCGACTAAAGGTACTTAGCAGAAAATTGAAATTTTCAAATTTGATGATTGGGTGAGGAGCCAAACAGGTCACTATCAATTTTACAAAGGTAGTGATTTTACAAATGTGATGAGAGGAAGCATGAGTATTTGTAAAATTGGAGATATAGTGTATTTAAGAGATGAAGACGGGACTTTTTACTGCCTCTTTACTGGTGAATATGGCCTCGAGGCTTCACCTTCTTTCACCAACGCTCGCATGCCCGTTTATGACCACCACTCTTAACCGTCGCGGCTTCCCGACTAACAATAACACTACAACAACGTTGCACACTCACAAAACTAGCTCCAATTACCTTCTGCCTGGGTGGTCACTCTGGGTTACACTGCAAAGTGACGGAGTGATACAACGTGATCCACAATACGACCAAAACAACTAGTGAAAATGTTAAAGACATTAGAATTGGCAATTCCCTGTCGCTTATACCTGTCACGTTAAGTTTTACCGCAGAAAGAACAGACAACATCCATTAATTTATTACATTGGTGTCACATTTTGCGTCTATATGGACAAATTGGTGTACAGCGTCAGTGCCCAGTTGCACACGGCACTACCACCCTCGATGGAACAAACTATAAGCCTGCTGACCAAACTGCATGCCTGCTCGCTTTTTGAACGTGCCATCCAGAGCATGAACTTTGACCTGCCAGTGACTCATGTCCAAGAGGATGCTAACTCACAGCCAAAAGGGTATTTCAGAACTCACAAATCAAGTAAAATAACAGCAATACTTAATTTACAAAAGGTGGTTAAAATTTTGTTCTGATTATAATGAGTCCAAGCACGATAGGAAACATAAAAATTAATAGAAAAAATCGTTATTTTCAAAATCTCATCGGCAGTTAAACCTAATTTTTTTTTTCGTGACTAGCATCACAGTTGAACTTCTTTGTATTGAACCCAGATGTACTGAATGTCCACATCTATGGAACACATTCTGTCCTCCCATTTCTTATTTGTCTTCGTTTCAAGACAACGCCCATTGAATGTCTGCATGTATTAAAATGTTTTATTCTGCACTATAAATCTTTAAAGCAATTCACATATGATTAATCTGGAATATATAAATAGAGTTTAAATAAAGTCTCAAAAAAAGTATTTATATTAAATGTAAAATTTAAATTGAAAAAAATTAAAATTATAATTTTAATATTAAAAAGAAACTACATATATGGGGTCACATGTGAGTGCGTGTGACAGCGCAATTCACACTACTATGCATGGTAGATTGGTTGAACTTAATTTCTTACCCCATACAGTTGAAGCCACTCAAGGAAACAGTGTTCTCGTAACATGTTTCAAACTTCTTGGTTCTCTGCAGGTAGGTGTAGACAACAGTCATTCCTACATGTTCACAGATGTCGGTGGACGAGGGGCTGGACATGTAAGGTACAGTAGTACACATATTGTACTAACACTATCCCAAGAATCACTGTTGTGCTTCTCCATATAAACTATTACTACTGTATTTAAGTACACATTGTTGTTGGCGTATACTACGACTTGCACTTATGTTTGTAAGATTCAAAGACAATGTTAATTTTCCTTATCAGTTTTAAGTTGTACTATCAAAGCCAGTATACTGTATAGCTTGATTAGTTTGGTGTTGACGATAGGGATAAACTACAGTTTTCATTTCTGGTAGTTGGTATGAATAAGAATAAGTAAATGAGTAGTTACTGTTTATGGATTGTAATGTTGCAGATGAGCATTGGAATGCTAATTCTTTTATGCAGTTCAACAATGTTTTTTTCTGGTCGTGTATAAAGCCAAATAAAGAAAAAAAAAAAAAAATTAACGCTCCCAAAATAGCCACAAAAATTAATTATGTACTCATTCAACATTGGTACAGTTATCAATTACAGCATGGTTTATTGTCACAGCATTACAACAATGAAATACGTACCAGTTTAGCCTCTACAAGAATCCTACACATAATAACATTCCTCACACAGGTTATTTGTTTATTTATTTTTATTTATTTGTTATGCGTTCTGTGGAGCTCTTTACAGTGGCTATTGCCATAGAGCTATAGAACATGTCAAATTCTTATCTATATACACCATAGAGGTAATATATAGTAGAGGGAGCATGACGTCACAAATGTGTGTCCAACATGGTCTCGAGAGTTTGGTGTCGTTTATTTATGTTTTCTCGTCGTAAAAATGCAGTCGTGTTGTTTGAAACTCATGGCATACCTTCCAGAATACATATATATTTAGTCATGTGGTGTCACCAAGATCTCGGTTCTAAACCTTATAGTAAGTATGTAGCTAATATTTACTTTTTACTAAAAACAGCTGGGTTAAGGAAAACAGTAACGTGGCAGACATTGTTTACATTTGTCGTTCTGAAATTTCTACTCAATTATACTATGCGATAATATGATAGTATGCTCGCCTTAGTTAATATAGTCATAAGGGACCAAAATAACCCAACATAGTTGTGATTACTGAGCAATTATTATCTTGGTTCTCAATGTTATTATAAATCTCCTGCGAATATTTCACTAAAGTCACGTGACACATGTTGAACACGCAATTTCGTCCACAGCTGTTTAGAGGATGCTCCCTCTACCCTATATTTACTCTAAGATATACACTATATACACACACTCTAGTAGCAGAATTGTACAAACAGTATAATTCAGTTAACTGGAAGGAGAAATCAATTCTAGATTTGTATACATACACACACACTTGAACATACAAACAATGACAATTCAGCTTAGGAGCCAAGCATAGCTACCTGCCCGGTGGTCTGACTACGGAATCCTTTATTTGCACGATTCACGTATAAGAGAAACAAATAAGATGTGATAACAGTATGTTCTAATTGATTGTATGGGGTTTGAAGTGAACACTTTAGTGTCTTTCAAGTGAAGTAAAATCAATACGTTGTATTTAGTACTCCTTGGATGTGATTTTATTAAGAAAAGATAGAAATGTAAAATATAAGCAATTACTATACAAGGATTTCAAAGTGCTTACTTTACCATTACTTGCCCATATCAATGACCTTATTTAATTGAGTCATACACATTGATTGTGAAACTAATGTGTCCGGCAGTTAACTTGGCATCTGGGCTCTCTAGTGCTGATGTCAGAAGGGGAGGGCGAGGAGAAACTTATATCCTACTGTATGTGGTAATTGCCAGGTTGGTACTGGCAGAACAGAAAACATTTGGCACGTGCCGTTATACAATACATAAATGCAAGCTACAGTATTTGTGAATTGCAGCAGTTGTGTTCAGGATCGTTCAGAAAATGTGAAAACTATTATCTACAGCTGGCACATTTTAAATTTGTCATATTGAATATATTAAAGGTTTCAGCTAATTATTCAGTTAACCAAAATTATAGAAACGTTAATTTGGTAACAAGCGAAAACTACACAGGATTTTGTTTTGACAAGTAGGGCTACGAAATAAAAACAATTTGGCCAGAATAATTTTGCGACATCGGATCGGTTACTCCTTGGGTTTAAATAATTCTCCCAATAGCTCTAGAAATCAATTAGTGTCGCCTTAAACACCTGTTCACACTGAAGTTAACATGGAGTTCCTTACGTTTTCTTTGCGCTACTTTCTTATACAATTATCGCTCAATTTGTAATTATGTTCACATTGCTGTTAGAATTCACGTAAGTCGTTTAGACCCTACAGGACTACCAAGTATGGAGTGCGTTTAACATTGGGTTACAATATCTGAATCAAAACGCAACTTCAAGATATTTTTGAGTTCTTTTTCTGGAGGGCATTGTGAAATGGTGTATACTGTGCGTTCATAGACGATATTTGGCTATGGAAAGGACCTGCACCTCACAGTCACACTAATTATGAAAACACTGACACAATTTAAACTAATTGACACAATTCAATGGGGTTTATTTTGTCAACTAGTCAATTATAAAACATACGAGTATCATCTGTAAGTACTTGTACCTCTGTATTAATTACTTTATTAGCGTAGTGGTCTATTTCCCGCAATTTTTTACAATTTTGATATTATTGCTTTATAGCACAATATTTTGTCAGATCTACAGTACTGCAACAGCAGTGTGTATGTAAGGGTTTTTTTTTATAAATTTGCCCTTAGAGGGAAAAGGGGATGAGAATACTGTATATTCATTTAATGCACAATAATGATCATTTTAAAACCACACAAGCAATCAGAATTTTACTTGATATTGTTACAGGCTTTATTTTAATTGCTACAGGTAATTGAAATAAATGTATGTTTACTCACTGAAAGGCTTATTGCTCAACAAAGAAATTGTTTGCAGGCACAAATAAATATTTTTTTATTCTTGCAATGTAGGTTTTGTCACCTTCTATCAAAGAATTTTCTTAACATCAAACTAGATGCAGATAAACTGTAAATTGTTGTTAGGATTTATTTTTTATTCGGTTCCGGTACGAAATGTTAACGTTATTCAAATACATAATAAATAATTACAATACGGTGCACAAGTACTTACGGAGTAGTACTTGTTGATAGAACACACACAAGAAAGGACGAACACATTTTCTGCGGCGGCTTCATCATGCGGCGAGTGGAGGCAAGCCTAGTGGCCTCTTCCCGCCAAATCAAATAATAAATAATACATTGCTCCTGACAAACAGAACCCTGATATTCTGAACTGCATTAGAAACTACGATGGTCGAGCGCTTACCTTACACCTAGATGATCCAAGTCCAATTCCCGGTGGTTAACCCTCCAGATTTACGCATGTAGGATGTCAGACAATGTCGCTGTTTGGCAGGTTTTCTAGGGAATCTCCCTTTTAACCCCACCCTTGTATTCTGGCACTTTGTGATATCTCATTCATCCTCATTGACTCTGAATGTCTTGGATGATAATACCTATCTGCCCAAACCCTTCAACTCCACTCTGAACCAAGTTACAGTAAAGCAATTATTAATCCATTGTTTGTTAACATTTCCAGTAGTATCAATTTTTCCTGGAGTGGTCAGTGGTTCATGTCGTTATTCTTTGTTAACTTTGCTTATTTACTCACACCCGTGTATTTGGCTACTCTGGGTGTCGATCTCTGTGGAGGCTCGAGCAAACATTTATTTCTTGGTTATTCATCACTACACCGAATGACTAGTTTTACTATTTCTTTCTCTCTGCTACGCATGACTTTTCTGCAACCCTGTGGCTACCACTTTCACCTTCCAATTTCAAGTGTACACTGAGGTGCAATATGTATTTTCGTAATAGGTACTACACGGCCCTCGACTCAGTGTCACCTCCCTACCTCCTCTTTTTACTCTGGTGAGGTAAGTTGGCTTTACATTGTGTCGACAGCGAGGTCATTAGAGACGGTGACACACACTTGCTACAACGACAGGAGATGGGAGAGGAGTCGACCATGGCCTTTATTAAGAAATCATCCCAGCATTCACCTTAAGTGATTTAGGGAAACCATGGAAAACGGAAATCAGGATGGCAGTGACCAGGGATCGAACTCAGGTCCTCCAGAATGTGAGTCCAGCGTGTTATTGTTGTGCCATCGCACTTGGTTTCTTACTCTGGTCCACTGTGCTGGCACCCCTGCGCTGTGAAACATTAACTGCCGGGTACATACAGTACATGTCATCCAATAAACCTATGGCAACGTGATAGTTTGAATCGTGCTTGGCGCAGTGGCTAGTGCCCTCGCCTTCCATCAACGTGATCTGGGTTCGATTCCCAGCGGGGTCTGTCCCCAGATTATTGCATGAGGGAATTGTGCCAACCAATGCTGCTGTTTGGTGGTTTTATCGGGGATCATCCGTCTCCCCCCACCCTTTACATTCCAATGCCTCTCCATTGTAGGGTGTCATTCTATGTCATATCACGGGACAAGCAGACGCCACGGGCACCCAGTAGTAAGTGTGCATTCTTGGTTGTGCTACCCTGGACCGCGGCTACCCTCCTCGAACAATACTGTATTTATATAGTTCTTTAATATGCCCTTGGTCGTTAGAGTGTAAGAGCTCTTCAAGGAAAGGGACAAGAGTTTTTAAAACTGGTACAACATTATTTTGGAATGATGACTTGTTATGAAGGGAGTTATAGAATTGTTGCATGTTTGTATACAAGTTTATTGACGTGTTCATGTGCATTCACATTTCTTTGTTTTTACACTAGACACTTTCTGCCTCTGGCCAGTCTGTAAATTTTTGTGTTCTGATTCCGCAACTTTACAGCAAATAATACCACTGTCTAATTCTTTGCAATAAATGAACGTAATTGTAATCTGTGGTTATCATATTCATTACGTTTATCTAGTGTTGGTATGAGCAGTAGTGTTAATTTATTGAACCTCTTCTGAAGTGTATTTTTTCCAGATTGAAAATGACTAAACCAGGTGTTTTCATGGTCATTTTAGGTATGAAATTTCTGATACACATTGTCTAAAGTATTTAGTAAAGGTATATGAAGCACTCGTTTACCTTTATTACAGCACCACATGACTATTATGTGTATGGTTGCCTTATAAGTTCTCGTAGAGGCATGTTGACAAAGCACGTCAGTTCAGCACTTCTTGTTTCTGAGGCAGCATCCTTCATATCTATGGTTTGTGTTCTACTCATAAAGCAACTAGCACCCAGTCAAAGATATTTGTTAGATGGGCCCATGTTTGGTTGGTCAACATCTATTGCTATTAATATCATGTGTAACACTCACATCATGTTGGCTGCTTGGTTTATGAGGCAACTACTGTTCCAGTCATGTATAGCTGGCGTAGGTGTTGCACAACTCAAAATGTTCTGGGATGGGGCATAAAATATTTTAAGTAAAAAAAAAAAAAAAAAAAAAAAAAAAAATAACAACTTTCAAGGAAAATTTTGGAAATTTATAACTGCAGAGTTGAGTCTGTTTACAACACAAAAATCAGTCATTTATGTCGACATAGAAAAGTTGCAATTTGCATATATTTTTTAAAAATTTTATAAAGGTAAACATTTTCTATTATTTTAAAGTCAAGGAAGAAGCATATGTTGTTTTTCCGGGAGGCTACACCTATATGTTATCAGCTCATATTTATGACCAGAAGTAAATACTTAGTCATTTGGTCTGAACGGATTTGAAAAGAGATCACAATGAAATGTCTGCTGCTTCTTGTATGCACACACTTGTGTACAATGTAGTACTTAGAAACTGTATCGTTTGGAATTCTAGACTGCCTGCTCGGCTTGTTTACGTGTTGTTTGCCATGTCTTCTCCTTGCATTAGTACTGTACACATCCTTAACACTGCTGCATTGTCCGGTTTGAACATTTGTGTCCGAGGATGTGGTTTTGCTGCCGGTGAATTTCACTTACGTCCCTGTCATTCACCTCACTGAATTTTTATCACTTGACTTGCCTTGTTCATATTATATGTGAACTATAAAAAGGTAAGTGCAACACACTTAAGATTATATAAAATTTAAATTGATACTCGTTTAACACAATTTGGTGAAAGTCAAATTATACCTAGTAGTATGTACAAAAATACGCCCATAATCATACAGTATACCTAATACTGTAATTCAGTAGATATTCTCAGTAACTTCTCAGACTCTTCATTTATAAAACAAGAGGAGAAGTGAGTCGTCTTTCTCAGAAGTAAGGTGGGTGTGTGGCAGCATTATGCACAAGATTTTTGGAATTGTTTCTTCTCTTGTCGAGACAAGAATTGTCCAGCATGTTTGTACTGGATGTGTGAGTGTTAACTGGTTGTTGTTGTGACATAATGTTGAATGCAAGTGTGTCTTGTAAACACTTGGCAGTGTGTGTACCTTGACAAGTTGGCCTGTTGTCTCCCCCCCCCCCCACCTACACCTGCAGACGTGATACTGTACCTTCTCCCTATCTGCTTGCTAGCGCATACTGCGGCCTTGCCACTCATGATGTGAGTTGTTTGGTTTGCTGAAGTGTCAAGTGGTTTTTTGGTTTTTTGCAGTTGAATTTCACATCAGAAGTTTTTTTTCCCCCCCCCCCCCACAGTTTTGCTAGTAAGTTTTTTTAAGCTTGTAATAGTGAATGTTTTATAAGTGTAGTAACTAATACTGTGGTAAGTAAACTGTAGATGCAATGTTTTCTTATTCTTTTTCTTCTCTTCCTTTTTCTCTTCATACTCATGAAATTTTGTGTATACAGAAGAAACCCAATTTTACGAACTCAGATTTTTTAGAACTTCAATTAAACATTACAGTTTTCGGGAACCCTGGCTACGGGTTCCATTTAATAATCTTGAATGTTATAGAACATCAAATTAACTAAAGTTTCTGGATTTTCGTTAAATTGGAGTTCTATTGTAGTTATTTCAGTAGGTATTCAGAGACTTGCTGTTTGTATTAATGTGGCTAGGTACCGTATGTATTTATTCTTATTTTATAATTCTGTTTTTCCGTTTTATTTTTGTAATAATTTATTACAACTTTTTTGATGTGTGCAATTTTAAATTCACTTTATAATTTTGTTGCAGTAGATGTTGACGACCTGGTTTTGTGAGAGCGTACTGTAATGTTGGTAGTCTAGTGTATATACCGCATGTGTTCCAACCTGTATTGTCCCGGCAGTCTAGCAAGTGAGTGATAGTCGTGTGCAGAGAGTGAGTACTTGTGCTTCTAGGAGGGGACATTATAAGCTGTAAGTCACACTTGTACTTCGTAGTGTTGTATATGCACACAGAACTGTAGGTGAAACGTGAGGATTAACTTGGAAAGTAGTCTCGGATGCTATATAGAGACCAATACTGGACAGCTCTATGCTAATAACAAAGAGAAGTGTAATAACCTAGTGGTATGAAATGGAACTATTGAATAAATTGTTAGTGGCAATGAAAACTGGTTTTTTGTCGAAGAGAGAAATTTTCCCTACAAATTGTTATGTTGGTTATGTAAAACTGAAATTAATAGAATGAAATTTGCTGTTTTGTGGTGACTTGACTTGAAAACACAAGTTATCAGTTCAGTATGGAAGTATAGATACAGTAGTTGGAAGTACGTTTGAGAGCTTGTCATTGCAATCCTCTATTGCGAGACTCTTCGAAACAACATACGAGAAGTAAACTTGAGTACTGTTTCAGTACGTCATCCTAGTAAACTAAGTGAGACCAATAGGAAACAAGGATTGAAGCTGCTTCTTGTTGGTTGCATGAACTGATGGAACATAGTAATTGTCTTCTTCAAGCTCTCAAGTTGTTCTTTCGACCAACAATACAACTACGTGTGGAACAATAATGTATGCAGTCTTCGAAAGGAAAACTGCCAAAAGTTAATCCATTATTGTTGTTTACTGTCTTGTAATCACTACTTTTATTTTTGTCGGTCTGCCTGTGACTGTCTTCTTTTTCTTTTTATATTTGTAATGAATTACTAAGTCTGTGTGTCAATTGCACCAATAAGACCCTTTGATATAATTTGTCAATATCCTTTGACTGGCATAGTTCTACTCAAAATCACCCAACTTCCTGGCCAGAATCTTTCAGACAGACACGTGAGAAATATAGCTTGCTAGACTGCAGGGTTCAAGAAATACAGTTGCGTAGTGTTGTGTGCTTGTCGTGTTGTCTGCACTGTACTGTGTTCTAGGGTTGGATGTTGTTGAGCAGCCTGATGTAAACATGCCACTAAAGAGATCATTATCTGTTATGATATCTAAGAAAAGTATTGGGCCAAGCCTTTCTCGCAGTTATACCAATAGGACCGTCAATGGTGAGTACGTACTTGCTGAAGTCTAGGACAATTCACATACATATACCGTAGTCATAATTGTGCTTCAGTGAGTTTCAAGGCACATGGAGTTGGAGTAATATATTGAAAACTTATGTTTGTTATGTATTAAAGAATTATTTTACAATAAAAAAGTAACAGTTATCACATGCAGTTTGTAGCGTGTATTATAATGTACTTTACGTTTAAGATTTATATATATATATATATATATATATATATATATATATATATATATATATATATATATATATATATATATATATATATATATATATATATATATATATATATATATATATATATATATATATATATATATATATATATATATA
>PNEQ01027603.1:0-11729 GCA_003012365.1 Medauroidea extradentata | reverse complement strand
TAAACTTTTCATTTCTTTGCTAACTACTTTTGTGTAATGTGATATTTTTTGAAAGGAAGGAGATAATTCTAAACATAATTCATTAACGTAGTGTGGCGTATTTATATGTAGTGGTTGAGTGGAGAATATTTTAGTTACTGTAGTTTAAAGTTAATGGTGGTTATGTTTAAAAACTGTGCCAAGTTCTATACGAGAATCTCGTCTTCAGACTGCTCATACTAGAGAATATTTTCTAAATGATTCTTTTAGGTAGTTGTGAGTTTCATTGATGCTTCTGGTGCGCAATGAATCTTGTACAGACTAAACAAAGCTCAGGAAAACACTAGGAAATCTTTTCTTCCTATCAATAAGTGTGTGAAAGTGAATGTGTAGGGTAACAGATCGTGCTTGTATGTTTTTGTTGTGTGATGCATTTCTATACCAAGCAGAGTGAATCTGTTGATTGGCTTCTGAGGTACGTTTGTTCAGGCAGACAGTGGTAGCTAAGAGTTGTGTTCGTACTTGAGATTTAGGCCGGTATTCCTAAACACAAGGTACTACATAAGTGCTACCATCTCAGGTTATAGAAAAGCAACAGTCGAGACCTAACGCGTGCCCGTATTCCTAAACGTCCTGAGATGGTATAGGGTAAGTCACGGATTATTTGCTGTTCCGTGTGCTGCTGTAAACAAATAAAGACGATGCTGAGCAGTGCTTTTTTACAGAACAAGTAGCAGTGATTTTCAACACCTATTTAACAAAAATACGTTTATTTCCTTCAAAATTCCAAATGTAATGTACAGTAAGTCCTCAATTTACATCATACCACTTTAGGTAGTTTTGGATTAACGTCGCTAGTGTCTGAGTACCCATTTTTCAATTTAAGTAGCCGCTAATTCAGAATAACTTCGTTAACCCATTTTTGCACGATCTTGTAAACTCATTCATGCACACAAGAGTTAACATTTTTGTTCCAAAAAGGTTTGGCTATAAGTCTTATGGGCGGGGCTGGTCTGATTGAATTTTAACTCGTTTCAATTTGCATCACTGTTTTCAGGAACTTAATCCAGACCTAAATCGAGGACTTACTGTATTACATTTTAAATTGTTTTAGTAATGTAGATTAAAAAGTACCTAATATAACTTTCAAAATTTAAGTATTACAAATAAAATGACAATCTCTTGTGCAAAGTAAAAAAAGTAAGTTCACTTTTTTAAGTTGTGCTCTAGATGGACGCCTTTTGTGCAGTCGAGGCTTTCAGTTGCTGAAGTTGTAAGATTGAAAAAGCACGCGCATCACGCATTACCCTAGCCTCTAGGTGTAAGTCACTAACTGGTGTGCAGTCTTCTCGCCGACAACTCGCCTCTACGAGGCATAGATGTATTTTTGACAATGGTGAATTGTACACATCTGTTTATGTGCCAAGATTTCAATGCTCATAAAGCACAGCAAAAACACCCATTTTTGTCATTATGGTCGCTTGACAATGTGCTTTAATGATTACTGGTGAACTTGAAATAGGAAAAAAATTTATACTTTTTTATCACATTTTTATTGAAAAGTGCGGTAACATACTTTCTTTCTTTGCGTCTGTGTAACACCAGAAAATAATAAATAAAATGAACACTTTGTTTTCCGTGGCGAAAACGTAAACCGCCACATTGATGTCCCTGTGACGTCACGATAATGTATATTTTAATGTATGTAACACACGAAGGACAGTAACATGCATTCAAGTCGTGAAATTGTTTTAATAAAATAGTTTATGTGGTAAACTCGAGTATGGTTTGAACTACGAAGTGTATAAATGTTGATAGTAGTTTGTTGGGGCAGCAATAAAATGCAATTTACTGGGAATAAAATTTTTACTTTAGCGCCGTCTGATAAATCAAGGCATATTGCATGGTTTAAGCTTCAAGACGAGACCTAATAGTTTGCTATTGACAGTAAAAATATTTTACGCATGTAAGCCTAATGATGAATTGTGTACAACATGACACGGTTAGTATAAAATAAATAGGTTTTTTAAGTTAAAAATTGCAGTCAATAGCTTGAAGTTTGCGACAAAACCCCTGCAGCTGTAGTTTTTTGGCTGTTCCACTGGCTGTGGTAACGTCATCAGTCTTGCTAAACTTGCCCCAAGATGGCAGCACAGCTGTATCAACACAGTTCACGAGAAACGTAAAAATTACTGAGAGAAAAAATTAACTTATAATAAAATAATTGAATTGCCGTATTATTTTACCGACTTGTGCAACCAGAATGTTCAATCTTAGTCTGTGCCACGCATTCCAAATATTAGCTAGATATAGGCTCACTTTTTGTACGCATGTGAACTTCGTTCGGCTGACCTTTCACACCTAAACTTATGATTATATACCGGATTTGAAACATTAAAATTAATTTGTAGTAAGTTATTATTTCTATGGAATTTAAATTAAATTTACATAAACTCAAACGTATAACTAAAACGTCACAATATGTGAGAGCTACTATACATTGCTGTTTTCGCTCCTTTAAAATCAACTCAAGTGAAATAAAGCTTCGTTGTTGACTGCCAAATCTACAACCACACATGCCCAAACAACGAATTCCCCAAATTAACCATTACGTAACTTGCAGGTTTATTATGTACCACCGACGCAAAGTCGACTAACGAAGCAATTTGCTTTCCGTTCACTTCCGAGATAGCGTTTCACTTTCCTCGAGCGATTATGTACAACAAAATTTGCTTCAGACGTTATAGTTTCCTTCAGCGCAAAGCTTTTCGTCAAAGGAAGTGACGTCACAAGTTTTGCTTTGACGGTAAAGAGCAGTTGGCTATCCTGTTTTACAATAAATTTCCATTTTTACTGCGAAAACTAGAAAACTTTTGCGTTTTGTATGTTTACGCCTCTGATTTTCTTCCGAATGTCTGTATCCAACACTGCTTATTCTATTGTGCATATTTATTCTGACAGAATGAGCTGATTGTAAATGTAAACACGATAAAAAAACGTATTTCCAAAATACGTATAAGTTGAATAATTCGTGTAGGCGATTAAATGCTCGTTATTATATGCCGGCATTAATTAAAGGTTTTATTATACGCAAGATGTTTTATGCATTTCATTCTGTTAAAGCTTTTATAGTGTTGCGAACACGGCAAATCAGTGGAATTTAGTAAGAAATGAACTCGTGTCGAGCATGTAATTAACAGGTCTACTGGTAGATTTTATTAATATTTTGTCTGTTATGCAGCTAGTTGCAGTAGTGATAGCGAAATATAAATAGCAAGTAATGGGTAAAAATCAAGAGTAGCCACTCATCGTGTAGGGACTAAACTATTGGTTTTACAGGTAAAGTTTATTAATAGAAAATGTTTCTACAGTGATGAAAATGAGTCGTACGTAAAAAAAATTGTAGTTTACTTACTTTGAAATTTGATGTACTGCCAATTGGCCTATATCAAGTCGAACAGAAAACTTAATTTCCTGCCATATACAGTAAAAGGCAGAATAATTAAGCACAAAAGTGTTTTCAAGGTAACGCCCCTCCCCCTGTGCATAATAAACTCGCAATTTAGCTGTCACCATGCGGCGAGATGACTCTTTCCTGCCCATCTACACCAAACTTTCCTACCCTTCCTACACCTTACAACTCCCTACACAGTCTCCAAGTGATCGTACAAAATATGGCCGACGTCATGAGCATAGACTCCTCTGCTCCGTTCTCCACCACGCCCTTTGAATCTTCTCACTGGTGTTTCCTCTTCCACTATACTCTCCCTTAGGTGGCAGTGAAACCCTCCCAATCCTTACTATAGGCCTACAGTTTTTACCAATGTTTTAACTCTCCCCCTGTCTTTCACTCCATCTCATCCCCTTCAATACAGATGGCCTACCAATTAACTACCTCACTCCTTCCAACCTGCTCTTCCCTTCTCCACCTAGGGCCTACCCTTCACCCATCTGGGTGCCCTTCTTGTACCTTCACCAGTTCCTGCACCTCAGCTGCAACGTATATATCATACTCTGCCGCTGCAATGTAGCCATTTTGCTGTGTTGATAGTCATTTGAAATGAGCAACATGTATTAGCTAACATGTAGATAAATATGAAACACAACTACTAATATATTTCAAAGAATAGGTTCTTGCAAACAATTTTACACGAAAGCAAATACCGTAAAATAAAAATAGTGCACATGTTATAGACTAGAATATGATTTCATTGTAGGCTTACTGTAGTTCTGTTAATATCGGTGATTACTTTCATGTAGGCTTATTACATATACGTAACCTACAAACTACTCGGACATAGCAATCATGTGGCCTTTTGCAGGGTTCAAAAGAGGTACGAAATATCAATTCATTAAAATATGAAAAGTTGTTTCTGCGAATTATGTAACACCGGCGCTTTTCTAAAGTATTCGTTTACTTAAAAAATTTCCAGCTAACATCTAATACCGACAATTTGTGACAAAAATCACGACCATCTGCTGATGTGAAGTAGCATTTGAAAATTGGTACTGTTTTTTTTTGGAAATGGGTTGCACATGTCCAGTATTTGCTTACTTTTCACAAGTATACACTGTTTTGCTACTCTCCCTTACATAAAACACATAACCAAAAATAAATACTGCAGCTGTGCGTGGGGTTATCCATTCATTTACCTTTGATGAAATCGAAACTACAGAATTAATTAGGTTATGGTTCCGCCTCTGTCATTTCAGAACATACAAGCTTGTTACGGAAGTAAATTTCGACAAAGAAAGCCTATTTTAAACAGTTTTGGGCATTGCAAAATCATTCTACGATCATGATTTTATTAAAGACATTGTTTAGTTAATTATTTAGACGAGTGATGCAAAGATTTCGTTACTTTGCGCGGCCTTCCATAGCCACGCAAATTTACGTCAGTTTTCTTCTTCGTCTTTGCGTCCGGGCTCGCGAGCGCGAATGCAACTTGGTTGTACATAATCGCTTTCGAAGCAAATTCGACGTTAGTAGGGTTTACGCACGAAGCAACTTTGCGGCGGTGGTACATAATAAGCCCGCAGGTTAGCAAAATTGGATTAGTTTTTTTTAAATAGTTGAAAAATTTCAATACACACAATAGTGCCTGGCGTGCGGTGGCTAGCCAAAACAAGTAAGATTACAGTTCGTCATAAATGTATTAGCCAATAAGAACGTGTTTTCCATTGTTTGTGGCAGTGTTTATTCAGTTTTAAACACAGGGTGATTCAGGATAGATTGTATTAGTACCGCGTGGAGAAATGTATGAAAAAGTAAATCAAAAATGTAATTTCAATGTTTCCGTGAAATTAACTATAGTTTAAAATTACTTCAAAACTTTTCTTCTTTTAATAAAATGAACTTTCTTGATCTTTAATTGTTTTGACACTATTCAGAGTGTTATTTTGCTTTACATTTTAAGAAATTACATATTGTGGTTATTTTCAGGTATAATTCTCTTCACACAAAATTTTGAGAATATATTTTCAACATATTTTTCAGAAGCTATTGCCACGTTTAACTAACACACTCTGTCCCACATAACTAAGGGAATTGTGTATTTAATGTAATTTTGACGATTCAATGTTTATAATAATGAACGTCCTCTAATTTCCAAGATTTCATATCATAAAGTTATAATTTTTTTCTTTAAGAACTGGCTAGACTCTAAGAAAATTTATATATTTAAAAACCTTTGTTATTCAAACTTTGGTTTAGTTCAATGGAACCCCTGAATTACACTTCTCAAGGGGCCAGTAAAATGCAGGAAAGTGTAATCTGAGGGAAGGTTATATTGTAAATAATTAAAGGGACCAAATACAAACTGTGTAAATGGCAGGAATGTGTAGAATGAGGGGGTGTAATTCAGGGGTTCGACTGTAGTTCCAATTGTTGTAGGTTCACTATGTTAGAAGATAGCTTCACACGAAGAAACAAAGATATACAGTATTTGGTATGTTTCTATCTACGTGATCAATGCAAATTTTTTTGGTTTACTTGCACCAAATTGAGGAAACTAGACTTATTAGCTAAGCTTGTACTTCTCGATATATGAACATATCATTCACAGATTAGTGTACAAGTGTGTTTACTTTAAAAATAAAAGTTTACTAGTTTTTTCTATATTTGGTCACTCACCTTGAGATTTTCCTCTTGGCAAAGGACCGCAAAAAAGATCACGTTAAGAGCGGCATTGGCACTCCTATTAAATGTCTTATCTCTGTATGCACAGCGAGCAGATTTTCTGTCGTACAAACAGCTTTTGAATTAGACTTTTATGAATCTGCAATTTGTTTTTATATATCAAACTAAATATTTAATTACAACTGTATGAGAATGGAGATATTTTTAAAAATTTGAAAGCTTAAATACTGTATATATAGCACACTAGCGGTGTTGGAAACATCCTGTTACAGTTTTTTTTTTTTTTCGTAGATGAATATACATACCGTGAATATTATGAATTATTTCTAAAATTTCTATTTAACTTGGCATAGTGCAGATTAAATGCAACACGTTCTTCACATAAAAAATGTAAATCAAATTTGTTTTATTTTAATAGTAAAAATTTTACTTCTGAAATTAATTTTAAAAATATTGGAATGTTTGTAAATGACAACATAGTCAAAACTTCTAAATGTAAGTTAAATGTATCGTATATCATAAATATGTGTTTAAATCATCAGTATATAACAATTGCATTTGTATATTTTCTAAGTAAGCCAGTTTACAAAAGGTACCTATTGATCGTACGTTCAATACACTTTCGATTTTTGAGCACTAAGAACAAAAAAAGTCAAGTCATTCAATTCCGTACACCAGACAGTGTTTTCTTAAAGACTGACTGCAATTTACAGGGGAAAAAATTTTCCATTCATGAACAATGGTTCATTGTTAATGTAAACTTATATTTTAGTTATTTTAATGCTTAGAAACTACATTTATGAAAATAAACATTAATTTAATTTTTACCTTATTATGCTACATAATATAAAACAAAGTAAAAAATAATTTTGGAGTGACCTGGATTTGAACATGAATACAATAACAGGTCCGACGCCTTAGCATCTGAGCCACCGAATCTGTTACGTAATTTATTCCGAAAAAATGTACTTACCTATACTGTAATGCTTTTAAAATTACAAATTTGTTTATTTTGGACTGGTTATTACTTAGTGTTCCTGCTGCTACAAAGTTTTATTATCTGTGTGGTTTGACTGGTTTTGTTATCTCTCTTTTTATTAAAAACGATATTCGGCCAGAAAGCAGTAAAATACGTTGTCACGTGTGTAGCTGCCCGTAGGGCTAAGCGTACTGCGCATGTGTAATTATATTGAGACAAGGAAAAGTCACAGATCAATCACGATTAAGTAATGTCCTGCCCCTAAACCCTTATAAAAACATTTAGGAATACCGGACTAGTGTTTTATCTCATCTAAGGATGCCATCCTGAGAATGAATGAAAGCTGCGTTTGTCTTTCTCATCCAGTCTGCAGTTATTGTAACTCTCCCAAGTACATATATAGGCTACATTTTCAGTGTGTGAGTGCTTTCATAATCATTTCTTCCAAGGTGTTGGAACCAGGCTCAACATTAGTGGCACATGGAAATATGTGAAGGTTTTTTTTTTTTTTGTTTCTGTTTAGTAGTTATAGTTTGTTGGGACATATTGTAAGTACTTTTTGTTGCATTTACTTTTTTAGTGTACCTGTTAATATAATTTATTGGAGCATTTCTTGGTTAAGTAGCTTTGTGCTGATTGGAAGTTGAGGACAATACGAGTACCGACAGGGGTAGAACTAGAATTTTGTTTTGTGATGAATGTTGGGGGGAGGGGGGTGTCACAGTCTAATTGTGCTGGCATTGATCTGTTGTTCAGATTAAAAAAAAATTTGGTCTTGAATATACGCAGTAATTAATTTAAATTATTGTTTTTGGTTTGGGGAAAGGGGATGGCAAAGACCTGGAACCTCCTCCCCTTCTCTTCCCCTCGTGTGGATCTGCCGCTGAGTAGTGGTAGGTAGGTGTTTTGAGAGTTGCATTTGAAAGATGCTGGTGATATTGGGCAGTGTTCTTATCTAATTATTGATGTTCCATTGTTTGTTTCCTGTGTGAATATATACATATATATATATATGTGTGCGTGTGTGCGCGCGCGCGTGGATACAAGTCAGAGATGTCACCACTTCAGTCCACGTAGTTCACTGTTAGGAGGTGTTGCTACTGGTGAGAGAGCTTGTGGACGTGGTATGTGGTTGGAAGTTGTCATCTGTGTTTCAACTGGATGCTCCATGGTAGCTGTGTGATACTAGTAATTGTTGGTAGCATTGCCAGTCGGAGCCTTCTGCTCACTTTCACATGACAATACGTAGGTGTGTGTCTTCAGCCTGCCACAGTGGACCTTTCTCTGCACGCTTGTTGTACGTTGTGTTACTAGTTCCTTGCTGTCCACCAGACTCCTCCTCTCTAGATCTCCGCAGCTCGTGGGTCTGTTGCCAGTATGTACAGTATAATATACGTGTACAGTAGTTCACTCGCCCAGTGTTAATGTAGTAAAGTATTTAAACAAAGCTTCACAGCTAAAAAGGGTCTTAAATATAATTGAATATGTACTAAATTAATTGATATAATTAAATTCAATGAAGTCATTTATATACTGAAGTTCCAATATATTTGTAACTATTGTTATAATGTGCTTGTGATAACAGATCATATATTGTGGTGTTGACTTATTAAACATTCTAGTTGATTTCCTGTGTAGTGGTAGAACAGTGGTTAGTGGATCGTTATTGATATGATTCCATTGAAACATAATGAATCTCAGTACAGCAGCCACAGTTATATGTGTACATATATATATTGATATTAATATTGTATTGTCTGTAACCTATTGATATTAGGCTTCATGTTATCAGAGATGAGACATTTTATTTTTTTTAGATGTATTTTTACAATGCACTGGATTATTGCACAGTTTGCGATTATTGTAACCGCACTACTCAGGTAGCACTGTTGACTGTAGTTAATTTCTCTGTAGTTTCTAGTTTGTAAGACATGGGATCTGAAACTACGTATCAAGTAGTTACTTGGTAAAAGTAATTTATCTCTAACCTGCATTTTCACCAATTTTGTTTACCTGCTTTTCAATGTTGAAATACGTATATTTTTCGTTTATTTGATACTCTGTACATATTGTTTTGTCCCTGCCATGTAACATGAAACTTACCAACTGTTTGAATAGCAATAAGTCTTCCTGTGAAAGTATCAGTACAGAATAATACTGAAGAGGCAGAAACACTGCAACAGTTGTGTAATACCATGTACAGTAGAACCCCGATTTAACAAAATGCCATCGGACCCAAAAATGTTTACTCTAAATCGATGTTTCGTTAAATCCGACTTCAACCCTCCTCCCCCCCCACCCCACCCAAGAAAAAAAAGTTAAATCCTCAGGCATGTTTCGTCCGAATTTAAGGTAATTTTAAAAAAGTATATTGGCTCAAAACAATAACAAAACGCATTTACCGCAATACGTGACCAACAGCCGTGAAAAGAAAAAAATCGGCGAAAAAACTTCCAGTGGAACGGTTGTATAGCATGCGCATGGTGAGTTAGGCCGTCCTTGCGCGCGCCATTAACACATGAGAAGTGATGACTAACACCGCCAAGCCGTCAATATTTCTGTTTCTTTCTGGCCCGCTCCTTCAACAAAATTAAGGAAATTCCCATGAAAAAAAAAAAAAAAAAAAACTTTTAATGAAAACTGAATTAAAAGTTTGCGAGACAACGGAATAATAATAATTAAATATGCGCGGCGGAGGCGGCCATTATAGTTTGTATGCAGCCACGCTCGTAAAACAAACTCGTTGGTCTGTTCGCTAGAAATGCTTTGCACTCGAGCGTTTTTTAAGCATCGGAGAAACAAATTACTTACGTTTAATGTAGTAAATTCGTTGTAAAAAGCCTGCATAGATAATATTACATATTTTTTGATAAACTCACTTGTTTTATCACGGGATGCAAGCGTAAAATGATCGCGCTGCACACCACTGCATTCTGTCTGTAATAGAATAAATCAATAGAGCACGTGGCACTGCAGCGCATTCTAACGGAGACGCAAAGCACTATCTGTGAATTAGTTCTTGTGCTGTCCACCGCCGCGCTGTGGAGACTGGGTACCTAGATGTCAGATGCTCGTTCACTTGCCAGCTGCCATTAACTGAAATACTGAAGAGTGGCTATCCATTACTGCAATATGAAATAATTTTCCATCAAAATTGCCCACCTAACCCTAGTAAGACTTGTGCAGCCAGTGTTGAAAACAAATTACCTTACTTGTCTGAGATCTAAAAATAACCAAAACAAAATCACAGCACACTTTGGATTCTATTGCAAATTGCAATGATACTATACTTTAACTGTTGACATGTTTTGATTGTCAGCTGGAAAGCACATGGTGGTGGAAGGATATATAATGTTTTAGTTTACATTGGCCTACTTTTTTTATGGTCTGTCAAATAATGGAATTCTTATACGGTATGGACAGTACCAGTGATGAGTGTTCATAGACGTTCTGTATGAGCTAACTCACCGGCCACATGTACACACACATACATGCACACACACACACGTTATGAACCTCACCAACTTGCGTGGTTCTTCGACTTGAAGTTACATGGGATGGTATTTTCTCCTCAAATGGCCTACAGTTCCTTATTTAACATACATAATCATTTACATGAGACAAATTTTAATGTGATCAAATCTGCTGTATCACTCCATCATGATACGTACTTGGTGGCTGGGATGAGAAGGGAGCAGAGGAACTGAGATGTAACCCAGACGTAAGGTACAGAGAAGGGTTATTAAAATTGAAAACTTCACCTAGTTGTGTTTTATTCCCCAGCCAGTTAGGTTCTGCAGGAATCTCGTTTAAGCACGCTGTTATACGTAGAGAATGTGCTGGACATCAAACATGTGAATATACAAGCATAACCGTGGAGTCAAAAGACCAAATCATATTAAGCACAGTGATACCTAGTTTAAGTGGTTTTTCTTCCTACTGAAAGTATTTCATTACCACATATGATGTTAGACCCATTTAAGATGTTTTCCTGGATCATTGGTCTTAACTTTCCAATATCTGTAGCAACATCTTGACAGAGTTTCACTGCCATTGTGACTGTCACAATTGGTGGATTGTGCAAAGGTTTACTGTGTATTGACCATAGTTGATACTCAGACTATGCCCAAGCACTATGGACGTTGTAACATAATACAGTACATTATAGGTCACAAGTTTTTTCAAGGTCGGAAAACTAATCGTTAACCCACAAAATCTATAGGATTGAGTGTTGAACCAGGAAAGCTATGTTTGTACTGGATGTTTTCGAGGACACATCAAATATCTGTGGCAGTGTTTGTTCCGTAAGGTGAAGGAATAAATATTTTGATGGCCATGTCGTCCATTTGACATTCACCTAGCTCTCTGTAGGCAATGTAAATGCCTGAGAAATGGTTGACTAGAAATGTACCAGTGTTCCTGTCTTGTAAGTTTCTGCTCTGATGCTAAATAGATGATGTCATTGACGCCTGCTATACACATGGCATGATAACTGTTCCCTTAAGTATGTAACTCGCGGGTGAAACTCTTGATATGTCTGCCCTAGTTTCTCTGGCTTACCAGCGTAATATTTTGTGTGTGTTTGGTGTGTGTGTATGTGTGTGTGTGTGTGTGTGTGTGTGTGTGTGTGTG
>PNEQ01027602.1:13126-30889 GCA_003012365.1 Medauroidea extradentata | reverse complement strand
ACTACGAGAGGTGGTTGAGTACCTTGCCGCGGATATTCGCGTGTTATATTTGTGAGACTCGTGCCGCGGACCCCACGAGAGGTGGTTGTGTCCGGAGCCGCGGGAATTTGCGGGGGTCCGCGTAGGTGATAGGACTTCGGCGTGAACACTACGAGAGGTGGTTGAGTAACTTGCCGCGGATATTCGTGTGTTATATTTGTGAGACTCGTGCCGTGGGCACCACGAGAGGTGGTTGTGCCCTAGCGCGGGTAAACGCGTCGTCCGTGAATTATTTGTGGTGACACTAGTTGCAGCCGTCGAGAGAGGCGTGGGACTGACTAGCTAAACACGGGTTTCTGAAGTATCCATAAAAGAAAGAAATTCCGTCTTTATTATTTCGCTACTAGTAACACCTACTAGAACAGTGATTAAAATAAATGTGTATATTTTCTCTGCAAAAATAACCAAGGGAGGTTATAACTACTCCCTAACGCACACGGCTAAGCAGCACGGGGCAAACATACAAACAAACCTCAAATGTCAAGCATTCAGGAGCATTAAGAACTTGATAGAAGAAAAATTAATTATAAAAATTTACGATCAATTTTATTGACTTAATGGACTATTACTGTTCATTAAACAAAAATTTTCGTTATAATGTTGGTCCCTTGGAGCTATTAACGAAGTTACGAGAAACCGGCAATAATGTGTAATGTCAACAAATATAATCCAATCAGACATGTGATAATCTCTTCAATACGTAGCATAAACATTTGACTTAATAATATTGCCAAACACGGGGACATTGAGACCATATCAGTGTTTTAACCGTACATATTAATATTTGCTTGCAGGGACATAAACATTAACAGATAATCGAATGAAATAATTGGTTTTCACACATGTATTGTTTATATAAAGCTGCAATTCTGTAATAATAATATTGTCAATTATTGTAAAGTAAATATTTTGCATTCCAGATTGTGTTTCGTCAACATAGTACATAATAAGAGCAACTTCATAATTGTTTGCTGCCCGTGGTCCAAACACACGTCTCTCTCAGGTTGCTGAAACTAGATCCTCGTTATTCAAAGTAGAGCACAGATGTGGATCACTGGCTTTGATCACTGTTTATTCTCCTCATCCAGTTATTACGCTGCTTCAAACATTGCCCCTCCCAATGCACATGCATGCCCCTGTCGGCAGATAAAGACATTGGCAGAGCACACAATGGGCTGATTGCTGTGTGCCGGCATCCTTTGCTAGCTATCAACACACGCTACATCCAGGCAGGCTGTACGCCAACACAGCGTAGCTACGTGGCAATACTTGCAAGGGTTATGTTTGTTTAAGACGGCTACCTGGCTGGCGCTCAACTACGTGCAGCGTGTTCGTAGTTACGTGTTTGTCTCAGAGACCAGTAAACGTGCGTCCACAATGCTTGTCTACGAAAAGGAAACCCATTTCAGACTACTTGTGAATATGACTTTCATGAAACCGTAAACAATGGGAGCATTATTTTAAAGCTCTCAAACTTGGCTGAAATTGGCATTTTAAGACGGGTGTTGCTTAACAAATACGTAACGTATTCTTCCGAAATCTAGGTCTACACTTACACTGGACATTGCTATAGTGACGTGTTCAATAAAATGATAAGGTCACCGCTTAAGAGGGCATGGTACGTAATTCAACGCTAAAAGCATTAATCTATAACTGTAGGCATCTTAAAGTTAATTTGCGAAAGTTAAATAATATCAATCCCAGACAATAGTTTCAGCCAACGTTTTAAACAAAATTGTTTCCAGTATTACGAACTTTTTACGCATAAAGTTGGCAAATATCATTATCTAGGATTGTTATTGAGTATTTTATCCATGTTGGCTTCGAAAAAAAGTGTAGAATTAACTTGATGTTTTCAGCGTTTACTTATCTACCTTAAAGGGCGCGGCTACCACAATTTACATCGCCATTTTTTATTTTTATTTATACCAGATATTTTTATTATCATTGTAGACACAAAATGTGACTAAATTTGACTCTTTTGAAATTTCTTTATCCCTCATAGTTTTCGCGTTATGGCTTGTTAAAGTCATATTTTGCATGTTTCCGTTTTAACGACTACACTATAACCAACTGATATACCAAACTCAAAAAATTTTTACAGTGGATAAATACATTGCAGTCTACAATGTCATACTCATGAAAATAAAGAGTAAAAAAATATTTATGTTTTTAAAAAAAACGCTGAAAATAAAAATAAAAATTTTAAAAAATTCAATAATTTTTTTAATAGAAATAATTTTTATTCTTTATTTTCATGAGCATGATATTGTAGCCTGCAGTGTCTTTATCCACTGTGATTTTTTTGAGTTTAGTTTATAAGTTGGTTTTAGTGTAGTCGTTAAAACGGTAACGTGCAAAATATGAGTTTAACAAGCCATTACACGAGAACTATGAGAGATAAAAAAAAATTTCATAAGAGTCCAATTTAGTCACATTTTGTGTCTAAAATAAGAAAAAAATATATGGTACAAAAAATAAAATAATGATGATGAAAATTGTGGTAGACTGCGCCCTTAAGGCCACGGTCATTCATTTATTTCATACAATTACAAATAACTCGAATATTTTTTTTAACCAAATGCTTTGAAAAATTTGAGACTGTTTACAGTCATACGATACACAATTTTGTCACAGAGTTTTTTATGACGCACCGTGTGCTAGCAAAAAAAATTAATTTGCTTCATTTTGGTTTATTTTGACCATAAAGCATGTGATATTTCAGGGGAAAAAATCTAAAAATCCGTTTGGTGTATTGCAACAGAAAAATTCAGTTACGAACGATGATATATAAGTGTTAAAACTGTAAGAATGACATTTGATATATGTATTAATTTGCGTTTAAAAAATACTTTGGAAACCACTGCAAAACTAAAGAGCGAGGCCTTAAAGTCGCACAGTAATAACGTTACGGCTGGTAAACTGCGCGCGCATTTACGATTTTTGTGCGTAGAGGTGATATCACAGTTTATGTGCCGGCCAGCGTCGCTCGTAGCGCCCTCGTCGATTTTCGCTTCACACACTCATCACACCCTTCACAAGGCGGCCGCCGTAACAGTCACGTTCGTAGTAAAGCAATATCCGTAGCGAAAGCTGTAAAGAATCAAGTTCCCAGAGCCCTAGGCACCGTAGTCCCATGTCTGATGTGCTGGCTATTGGTTACCTAAAGCAAGTTGCAGCCGCTTTTTCGTAGCGTCCGTGAATTTAGTATTCCAGCCGGGGGCAAAAATGTATCATAATAAACATCCCAGCACGGTGCCGCTTTAAGTTTTACGGCCGGCCGTAGACCGTTCTCAAAGCTTAATGGATTCAACATGGTTACGGTTCATTTAAAGGACTACACAATAACACTTTGATGCATATAAGTACAGGCTTTATATACACTTTTTATATTTCCTTTAGTTCAAGTCACGAACACGAATCTTGTCTACAATAAATCCTTTTTTGAAAACATCTGAATAAGTCCTGATTAGCTATGTCCTTTAGAGAAATATTTTAGAGAAAAGTGGCACAACGGTAACACATTGCACTCGCGTTCGGGAAGGCCCGGGTTCGATTCCGGCTTCAGCTATCCTGATTTCTGTTTTCCACGGTTTCCTCTAAATCGTTGTGGGCAAGTGTTGGGAATATTATTTTAACAACGTCCATGGCCGATGTCTCTAAACTGTTGTCATTGTTTCAAGTTGTTTGTCACCGTCCCTCATGACCTTGCTGTCGACGAGACGTAAAGTCCACTTACCATGTGCTTATATATTTTGACAATCATTAATACATACATACGTAAATTCATACACTTATACAGGCACACATGTATAATTGCGTACACACCGGATGTTAAAAAATTATTAAACCTGAAATTTTGGAGACAATAAAGCAGCGAAAAACAAGCCGACTTTGTTCTTATAATATCGCGGGAACATATACAAAATGTACTTGATAATAACATGTAGGTTAATTACGAGAGCCAATAGGATGTTAATGATAATTTAGGAATAAGACAATTTTACAAGTTGTATAGCACTTTATTCAGCACAATCATTGTGAATGGAGAAATATTATAATGTGAAATAGGCTCTGAATTATGGTTACACTGACTCTTGTAATTTACCTTGGCGTGTCAAGTACTTATACGTGTAAATATTTCCACCACATGGTTATAAAAAAAAAGTACTCTACCAACATTCTCAGAAGTTTGGAAATAAAATTTTGGAACATCCGGTATGTGCATATGTACATATGTGTAAAAATATTTCCATACTGTATTACTTACGAATGCATGCATACAAGCAGCCAAGCACATACACAAACGTACTCATAATTAGACACACACATACAAACATGCATGCTTACATGCAGTGAAAAAAAAAATTGTGGCCATCACAAAATATAAAATATTTGCCCTTAAGAAATCACCCAAATGTTTTGCGATAACAACAAAAAATTAACAGTTCCGCCTCCCCCTCGTCTATACAGCTTTAAAGTGACTACAAAGAAAGGTGTAACCCCTACAAAAAATTGCTAGGTTCGTTTTGACGATACATTTAGGCCTACTTATCTCCGCTTAAGTGATTTTTTTTTCTGTGTAGATCCATGCCCACAGTAAATGCATGCGTACTTACGTACATACATACAATTTATTGTACTGGACCGTAGTCTTAGTAAAATAAGTGTCGTGAATTAATCGTAAAAGTCAAATTAAATTAAATAATTTCCTATTCCAATAGACCACATCACCTACACACGGGTCACGTAGAATTGGAATTAGTCAGTAAATTATCTTCATATATAATTAGTTTATACACAATTATTAAGTACAGTATTCCATATTCGGACACTCTAGATGTAACTTATTTATAACAGAGAATTAACTCTACAACAATTTAAAAAATGGACAGAAAAGTTTCTTGGCAGATTAATTATTAAATAATTCTTTGTATTGACTGAGGCTGTAAGTTCATGGCAAACACGGCCAACAACAACAACAACAACAACAACAACGAACATAACCTAACATGTAAAGTAAACTGCAAGTGGCACTTGATAAAACAAAGGTAGGCCTACGCTAATAATAATTAAGAAAGGGCAGTGTCCCACGATCCCTTGTTTTTGACATAATAGGACAGACTGGGAAAGCGCCAGGCAGAAGTGACGGGTGATAGGTCGGCGACCGAGGAAGACGTCGCGTCGGCTGCAAGTGACAGGGTAGCTCGGCCGTCGACCCTGAACATTCCCTAACTTTGTTAACAGCAAGCAGGAAGCGGTTTTGAATTTCCCGACGCCTGAGAAGGCATCTGATAGACGTCAACATCTTAACGATACGGGTGTAATTACTTGCGTGAGAGGCAAAAGTGTTTCTGTGCGTTCCACGTAACTGTTGAGCGTGATATTAGACACTTTATCAAGCACAAACTTCAGATAAAATATTTCTACCTACGGCGAAACGCTAAATTAAAAAAAAAACTTACCTACTTTAATATGGAGTCGTCTATCGCCACGTTGAACCTATTTCAATGATATTTTTGTTGTTTATTTAAATCTAATCTACTGTAGTACTTTGTAATTAAGTGGTAGTCATTATACTTAAATATTCCCTAAATTTTAACTGCCTGAGGGTTTTTGACATACATTTAATATTACGTCTAGTAACGTATTATGCACTTGATTTCCTCAAAAATTCCGTTAAAATTATGTGTGTGTTTACACACACACACACAACTATGTATACACAATATACAGGATGATTCGTTACTACATGCTAACCAAGAGGGAGTCAAATCCTGAGGTCAAATTCCAACATGGAGCCTGTCGTGACGTATAACGGAGTTATGCGCTTTCAAAAGTGGAGATCAGAAATGTGTAATTGGACGATAAAACCTCAGGAATATGAAATTAAGTAACGAAATTTCTTACATAGGCTACTGGTGTAGACGCAGACAACATCTGAAAATTATGTTACAAAAAACATCCCTTCATACTTTAACTATGGGTTGACAACCCTTCATGTTTAAAACGCATGCCTTAAAGTGATTGGAAATTATTATATGTAGACAGTCAGTCATTAATTAAAAATATGACCTTGAGAAAAACTACTAGTGCGAACCGTTTCCCCAGAAATCGCATATTAAAGTGGGAAGATACATTGTGGGTGACTGGGAGTTAGGCAGCCACAGTGTCTGTTATAATGTGTATACGGAAAGTGGGACTAACGTTTTGTGTACCTGTTGCTAGTGAAAGATTGGGAGTTACTGCGACTAAATGCCACCATGACTTTGGTTAGTGTTGTATTAAGTGACAGACAACTAGTCGAGCCGGAAATGTGCGAACTAGTTGACTAATCATTCGAAACCATATGTAGCTGTAATAATACACTACATACCTGGCCAAATTTCAGTCGCACAGTTAGCGGATGTTAAGGGTCTTCAAGTGCGATAAAATCATACATTTATATAATTATGAAATTGTGTTAGTTTTGTAGACGATACTTGTGAGTAATGTTTCCTCTTACAAAACAATTTTAGCTTTCGTAGTTTTCTCATAACGGTGCGACAAAGTCAAAATTTTCTTGTTCTGCTACCATGCAAATAGTGAAAACCAACTGACCTACTTGAATAAAATAATTCGATGCATATTACATCCCATGAGCTATGCAATAAAGTATTTAAAAGACCAGAACGCAATATTTTGAATTTTAAAAAAACCGCAAAAGTACAGAAAAAAGTTGAAAATTCTAAATGTTTTTAAATACAATAATAGTTCACGGAACTTTTTAAAAATGTTCTATTACGTAGCCCGTGGCATGTTATTTCACCGTGAATTATTTTACTTACGTAAGTAAATTGCCTTTCACTATTTACACGGCAGCAGAACATGCTAATTTTGACTTTGACTCACCGTTACGAGAAAACTATGCAAGTTGAAATTATTTCGTAAGAGGAAACTGCACTCACAAGTATCGCCTACAAAACTGAAACTATTTCAAATAAATATAAAATTATGAATTTATTGCACTTGAACACACTTAAGTCTAAGTTTCAAGCGTATAATGCTGGTTACTAGTGTAGTGCGTCGCAAACATTGTATCTTTTTTTAGCTTGTCGACATCGCAGTATTTCAAAATGTCGGACGCTTACAGTCTCGCATCATTCAGCCAAATTAACTGAGAAACAAAGATAAGAATAAAGTTAGAAAACTGTGTTGTAAATGAGAATGCACTCTTATTTTGTGAGAAAAAATAACAAAACGCTGTAACCTTCTTTTTTCAACGTTTCTGTCCCAATACACACGCTGCAGCTGCTGCAGGGAAATAAAAAAAAATTCCAGAAATGTAAAACAATCACAATTAGCTGAATTGCATGGTGAGAAACTGTGGACACCTAACGAACGGAAACCAAATCCAATGAAAATCAATGTATTAATGGCTTCGATTGTGGCGTGATTCGACGAAGTGTAGTAGTTTTGTAAATTGTTAAAATTTAAGTCACTATTCTTGAAACAAGCCCGCCGGTACTGCAAACACATATAAGTTACTATTGGACAATAGCGGCGGGAACAATTACTCAAACAGATTGGTTTAATGAAATAAATGCTAAACCAATGGCAAATACGTATTGAGTAAAAGAAAGGACATTGTCGCTTAGGGTGGACGATAAAAGTCATGAATGTATGTGTGGGGGAGGGGGTACTTTAATACTTAGTGTAATGGTGCAAGTCACCTATATTTTAAACCGTACGTCATAATTTTAAGTATTATTATAAAACAACTGAACAAGGTGGCAGAATGACATCACATTAAACTTGTATTCGGAAGGATACGGGTTCGATGGCCGGTTCCGGCCATCCTGATTTTTGTATTTCATGGCTTCACAAAATCACCCTAGGCAAATGCTGAGATGGATTACTTAACAAATGCCATGGCCGATTCCTTGTCCATTTACCTAAAACTGTCCGGTTGTGTTAGGCCTATCTCTAACGGCACTGACCGTTAACGAAACGTTATGGCCCACTAAAGATACTGCAATAACTAAACATTCTCATCCCACTTTGACTGAAATTTAAATGTATGTCTATAACTTATGACTATAAATGATGAAATTTCGTGAATTCAATGTCCTGCATGTTAGAATCAAATATCCTATGCATACTCAAGCCCTGTCTATTCGTTCGTTGTCTGCTATTCCACTGAGTAGCAGGAAATAGACAAATGGTCGGGACTTGAGTATGCATAGGATATTTTATTCTAACATGCAGGTCATTGAATTCACGAAATTTCACCATCTTTACTTACGGCAGTACAGAAAATCGTATTACTGCTGCCTGTAGACAACCGTGTCACATCAACATAGACTAGTACACTGTGAACTTCCCATCACCTGTAACCTGTCAGCCTTCTACTCTACGACACCAGCGCCTGGCGCATTTAACTCCTGCAATAACTAGTTGTATCTGACGTGTAGTACTAACACAGACTAACGGCCAATTTCACCAACGAAGTTTAACTTTGCCACAAAGCGAGATTAATAAAACTCGATGAAGAGCTAAACCTGAGTTTAAGTTAGAGGTACGTTCCACCAACAACACAGCGGGTTTAAGTTACCAGAGATTAGTTAAACTTGGCTGCACGATGGATTGTTTGAGCTGAGTTGCCTTAATTGTGTCGGAAATACCCGAATACTTGTCGGAAATTGCCGAATGTGTGTTTGTGAATTATTTCATTTGGTAATTTTGTTACAACGTTCTTGTGGTGAAGGGGTGAGTGTTTGCAACGTACTATCCAGGTGGAGGGGGATACATCTAGGGGGCTAGGTACCCCTGGGTAACTTTGGAGTAAAGCCAGAAAGAAAGACCAGGGGAAGATAATCAAGCAAATATAATTTACATTATTTTATTGCTGTTAATGCAAATGTTTATCTACACACAATAGTTTAATTATTTTCTCGTCTGTATATTTTTTGCTAACCTGAAAGTACCAGACGTAAAACAGAACCTCATACACTATAAAAAAAGTGTTGTGTACTTTTACAAAGAAAATCGTTGGAAACCCAGTTGCCAAAGAAATTCCTCGTAAAACTACAATGGTTGTCCTTGTAATAAAATACAAAGTATATGTTTGTAAAATTACAAGGAATAACCTTGTAGTTGTACTTCCAATACGGAAATGAATTGCATTTAAATGCCCACTGTACTTCATAAATAACACTGAAGTTATTTATCAAATAACTTTCGAATAAAGGACGCTTACACAAAATTATTTAAAAAAAAAAAATTCTGCAGGTGGTAAGCGTCGAACCTTTCTTCCCGCTCGTAGAACCTACGCATCTTACCTCTTTTTTTTTTTTTTATGTTTGGTGCAGCGGCGATGCGTAGAGATGATGGTATATCGCGAAAATGTTTTGTGCCAACATAGCCTTGAAAACACTGACACAACGTAGCTGTCTATAGACCAATAACATGCATCAAATTTTAAAATAGCGGTATTCTTATTGGCTTAGTCAAATAGGGCAGTAGCTTTGCGTACAAGGAAAAGCCAGTAATCTTTTGATAAGCTGAACGTTCGTTGAAGCCTAGCAAATAGTCAAGTTTTCCCGCGATAAACCATCATCTCTAGCGATGCGGAATCTTCCGCATCAACACTGCACTAACCATTCCCCCCTTTAGGGTTGACATATTTCGAGTTACCCCAGTAAGTTTCGTGAGACAATTCGTATGGTGACAAGGTTTGAGACCCAATTGACAAACACAAATTAAAACCCAGCCTGACCTGGGAATCGAACCCAGAACCCCTCGCCGCTCAACCAACTTTTTTTTTATTATTTTTAAATAAAATGTTTAGTACAATGGCAAGGCTGACGCCTCGCCACTGCACCAAACATTCCCTCCCTTTAAGTTAATCAATGCATTTCCCCAGTATTTTTGTATCGTGTAGTTGTTGTAATGGTAAGGTGCCTTCTGGCACACAGACAAGACGAACACAAACACCCAGTCCTGTACCCGAGAAGGTGGTTGTAAATGTCACCACTCCGGCCGGGAATCGAACCCGGGACCCTTTCCTCAGCAGCCAGGAGCGCCAACCACTGAGCCAAGCGGTCGGACACCAACTGAGCCACGGGGGGTCGGCACCTCTAGACCACTGTGACTTCTGTACTGTCAGTGTATGTATCAATTAAAGTGAATGGACCGATTGTTTTGACAAGCGGAAATGTATTTGGAAGTCTGTATCAACATTCTCATCAAAATTATTATTTCTTTCTTTAATCCGATGAGGCAGATACACAGGAATAAAGTCTTCATCGTCTGTATTGTCTTCAAATACCAAATTATACAATGCTCGCGCCATTTTATTATGAACTTAAGCGAGATTAGTGACGTTACCCGGCCAAAATCGAGCAGTTAAAATTTAATCTCGATTAAGACAAGAAAATCGAGTTTAACTGCTTGGTGAAACCCAAAACATGTATAATCGAGATTAAGTACCGAGTAATCTAGATTAAATCGTTTAAACTTGGTTGGTGAAACCGGTCCTAAATAGTAATACAGACGTGAAATGACGTTGCGGTTCTATTAATTCTGGCGAACTTCGCCGCTTATTGGCTGCCCGAGGCTGTTGATATCAGCTCCATTCCATGCCAGTTTGGCTCCTACATGTTACAGAATATTTCCTATTCACTTAGCTTATTAGCGGCAGACGTTTCCGCCATGTTGCTGGCCAGTGCAACCACTTTGCTGGCATGTGTGACCCAGTGTAAAAAAAAATTTTATACTTTACAAAGAAAAGCCTTGGAAGTCCAGTTGCCAAATAAATTCCTTGTAAAGCTACAATGGTTATCCTTGTAATTAAATACAAAGTATATGTTTGTAAAATTACAAGGACTAGTCTTGCGGTTGTACTTTCAATACAAAAAAAAATAAATGTTCATTGTACTTCCTAAACAACACTGAACTTAATTATCAAGTAACTTTTGAATAAAGGACGTATACAACAGATTATTTTGAAAAAATAAAAAAATAAATAAAATTCGGGAGGTGCTTTGTTTCGAACCACGCTCTCCAACCTTAAAATCTACACATCTTACTGCTTTTTTTCTTTTGGATTTTATTTCTTCTTCTTTTTTTTTTTTATTTTTTTATTTTTTTATTTTTTTTTTTGTAATTATGCAAAAATATTTGGTGCAGTGGCGAAGCGGAAGCTTCCGCATCAACACTGCACCAAACAGTCCCACCTTTAATGTGACTTAATTCGAGTGACCCCAGTACATTTCGTGAGACAAATTGTATAGTTTTGAGACCCAGGGACAAACATAAATTAACACCCAGCCAGACCTGGGAATCGAACCCAGAACCCCCCGCACCAAAGCCGCTGCTAGACCACCGTCTTTATTTATTTGTATACGTTCAATGCAAAGTTCAGTAATAATACTTCCTTTTAAATCACGCAATAAATATAAATATTTACTTTATTCCAGAAAAATACTTTTCAGCGGTTGTGATCTTTGCATAAGTGATTTCCGGCAAACTTACGATTTTTGTAGCATGATTTTTTCTAACTTTTTTTTTTGCAAAAAAATTCTTTAAACGTTATAAACTAATAATTTTACAAGGAATATTTTCAACATTGACAAAAGTTTGTTCAAGTACGAAGAAGTGGCTTGTCATATTTTACAAATTAATTTGCAGTGCAGGAACTGTCGGTATAGGTACAAGGAATTCCTTTGTAGTATTACAAAGTTTACCTTTGTAACTTCATAAACTAATGATTTTACAAGGATATTCTTTGTACTTTTACAAAGACTTTTAAAGTACAAAGAATATCCTTGTAAATTTTACAATTTTTTTTTGAGTGTGAGTTCGCCATACTACCGGCTATTTCACTTCTATATTCCTAAATATTCTGTGGTACTAGGTTGGCAGCCTGCTAGCAGTGCGTTCGTGGATCACACTACAGGAAACTTGTCACGGTGTGTATTAGGGAGTGGAGTAACGAGTAATTTGCCAACATGCATCTCGCATACGGTGAAATGTTGTGTAATGCATCTGCAGCGCGTCGTCGATATGCTGAAAAGTTTTCTACTTGACGGTTGCCAAAAGCACATTCATTCACGTCAGTTCATCGGCGTTTGCGTGAAACAGGAACTGTACATGCAGGTTACCGCAATGTTGGACTATGTTGACGCAAATCCACGTGCCAGCACCCGAGGAATTCCTAATATGCTCAACATATAACAATCGACAGTAAGTCGCATTTTACGGCGAGACAGATTGCATGCATCTCTGATCTTTCAAAGAATTGGCAATGGGAGTGCATGATTGGATTTAATTTTTTGGACATACTCCGTTGCGATGTCTCATAGAAATATGCATACCGGGTCCATACCGGGAATTAATATGATCTTTGAAAGAGTTGTGCAATATGAGTGCATGACTGGATTTAGTTTTTTGGACATAATCCATCGCAATGGAGTACGCCCAAAAAACTAAATTCAGTGCAAGCATTTCACTACCAGACAATGCAGGCGCTTCTTCCTCCTGATTGACCTGCTCGTTTGCAGTATTGTGAGTGATACCAAACCCCGAATAGTCAAGCACCAAGTTTTGGACTTTAAGTCCTTTTCACCGGTGAAGCACCATTCACTAGGCCGTGTGTCTTCAACTTCCACGACGAGATGTGTGGGATCACATCAACCCACACGCTACACGGGAAGAATACTTCCAGCATCTGTTTCTATAAATGTTTGGGCGGGAATCACTGATAGCTTACTAATTAGTGTTATTTTTAAACAATTCTTGCAATGGAGGCAAGTTACGAACCATATAAGAGTTTTGTATGTACTCCATTGGAGCAAATGGTGTGTCACAGAAAACCAGAGAATATACACAAACAAACAGACAAGTAATCAATAAAACAAGAAAATAAATGAACCCCAACGAGCACCCAGGCACCAAAAAACAAACCACGAAAAATAACTAAGATTATTCCACAAAAAGATGTCCGTCAGTAAGTGCGAAACAACAGACATAAAATAGGCAGAAAGGTATATCAACAACAAAGCTGTTTCACACTTACTGAAGGAATTCATTTTGTGGAATAATCGGGTAATTTTTATGGTTTGTTTTTTGGTGCCTGAGTGCTCATTGTGGTTGATTTATTTTCTTGTTTAGTTTATTATAACTCACGGACTGAATTCCTTGCGTGTTTGCGTGTGTTTACTTGTCTGTTTGTCTGTGTATTCTCTGGTTTTCTGTTACACAACCATTTGATGCAAAGGCGTATACCCAAAACTCTTCTTTGATTTATACTAACTGGACCACACATTCTTCCCGCACGTCTCTCTGGAGCTGAATATCGGCACTTCTTAGAAGAAGACCTGTGAGAACTACTTGATGATGCACCACTGAATATAGGAATCTGCATGTGGTACATGCACGATGGTGCACCGCCATACTTCAGTGGCACAGCAAGGCAATACTTGGATTTTCTGTACCCATGGTGAGGGGTTGGTCGTGGTGGACCAGTGGGATGGCCTTCAAAATCATCTGACCTAAACCCAGTCGACTTTTTTTAATGGAGTCACTTGAAGGCAAATAGTTTATGCAACTGAATTGGACAATGCAGATGAACCCTGGCAAAATATTCAAGCTGCATGCCGCCCTGTACAGGCTAGTTCCCGTATATTGTAGTGTGCGCACTTGTCATACGACCATCGCATTCATGCATGTTTGGAGATGGTTGGCTCTTATGCACATGCCACGAAACTGTGCTATTCATTCACATTTCAAATAAATAACTATTAAATTTATTCAATTCAAATTCCAAATAAATAACTAACAAGTAATCGAAAATTTTTTTTAACAAATACTTTTCACCACTTAGTAACGAGTAGCCTAATAAGAATGTGAGTCTTGTTGTCAACTTACATATCATGCGAAAACATTATAAATATATCTTCCCAACTTACATGCAGTTTCTGAGAGAATAGTTCGCATTAGCTATTTTTCTCAAGGCGACCTTTTTTTTTATAAATGTTTACATGCTGATTACCTACATGCCATGTCTAATCTCTTCAAGCTAAGTGTTGCAAAGTTCTAAGCATGAATGGGTTGCCAACCCCTAGTTAAGGTATGAAGATGTGTTCTTTTTGTAACAATTTTCAGATGTTGTCTGTACCTACACCAGTAGCCTGTGTACGAAATTTCGTTACTTAATAACATATTCCTGAGGTTTTTATCGTTCGATTGCACATTTCTCATATCCACCTTTCAGAGCGCATAGCTCCCTTTTACGTCACGATAGGCCACAAGTTGTAAAATTGTTTTCTTATTTATTTGACCTCAGGATTTTACTCCCGTCGTTTTAGAATATAATAACGACTCAGCCTGTATATATCGCAAAACAAAAAAACACTGAACTCAAGGGCTTATTTAATTAATTTACACATCATTAGAAATTCGCACAGTGCCCTAGTATACTTAAACAAATAGAATCAAGATCGAATAAAATATCCTCCAGGCTATGAAAACTCGAGTGTATAGTTACACTACTAAACGTTTAACCCCACTTTGATATTCTGCTGTTTTCAGCACTTTAATTTCTACATTTCATTTAAAACATTCAATTAGACCCTGACTCAGCACTGTTTTTTGATAATACTAATAAAACTGAACAACATTCCAGTCCGTAAAAACTTTTCTACGATGATTAATAGGCACGAGGATGGTACTATTTTTAGTATGTGTATAGTCAGATTTGGTTAACATTGTCCAAATTCGTCGCATTGCTCTTCGCAAATAAAATATACTAAATACCCTTGTGCAAATTAATAATTCGAAATGTTACTTGCAGGCTTGGTGATTAAGAAAATTAAACACTTGACGCAATGTGTATGGGAAAATTTGATTTCGGAAACGTACACGCTTTTGTTTTATGATAATGAAGTATGGGGAAACAGCAGTTATAGTATCAAGATCTTTAGGTTACAAAAAAGAGCTATACGCATGATGTGTAATCAAAAACCAAACTCATCATCCAAATCCAAAATCCATGTTTCCTGAATTGAATATACTTCCATTTTATTCCGAATATGTGTATCGTCTATTGTTATCAATTAAAACAAATGTAGATCACTTCAGAGAAACACATTTTCCTGGCCATTATGCCATAAGAAATCAATACAAACTAAAACTTAAATGTCATAAAACCACAACATTTGCAGAAGGAGTTCAACATAAGGGAATTAAACTATATAATATGCTACCAAAAAAAATTATTGTTAGAAAATCTTGCTGAATTCAAGAGAGGATTAAAAAATTATGTGACCTTAAAAAACTTATATTCACTCTCAGATGTATATGATGTCTAAGGAGGGCTTGTTTCTAACGTTTTAAAAGTGAATGGATTACAATGGTGTATATTTAATTGTATCTATTATTATAGAATGGGCTGTATTGTTACTATTAGTAAATAGCACAAACTTTGTATATGTTTAAAAATGTTTGTACTGAGCATATATAAATTCACGTAAATATATTATGTAATGTTGACTAAGCCTATATCACCAAAGTAAACTGCTTGCAAGGGGATCTAGAGGTGGATTATTGAATAAATAAATAAAATAAATGTTTAGGTCCGGTTTCTCAATGCCTGATTATATTCTGAATATCTTCCGATTAAAATTTAACCAACGGTTAGCAACAATATCTGTTTCTCAATCACTTGTTATGATTAATCAATGGGTTAGCAGTCTGTAACCATTGGTTATCTTAATCATAAGAAGAGGTATTGATTACAGAGTTAAACAGAACTTTTAAAACAAACAAGAATGTAAACAGTAACAATTTTTTAGGTTATATTGTCAGATGATTTAAATTTATTGTTTGAAGATGATACTGAAGAAATAGTAGCTGTCATAAACAGGCCAAGACATCTTCGGTAACGCCCAAGTCACATGTAAATAGATGGTCATGAATTTGTTATAAGATTTCGCCTGAGTAAAAATACTGTCCTAGTACGTCTAGAAAAACTGAAGGACAGCTGGAAGTGACCACAGACAGGTGTGTACTTGTTTATTGCATGTTTTATTTACATCTCATAAACATTGGTACGTTCGGGTAAGTAAAACTCTTTTGTAGATTATGTGAAAACATTTGGTGGTTATGTCACATTCCTTCGTATGAAGTCTCTATACTTCCATACATTATTTTTCATAATTATTTTGAAAGCTTTGTTAGATATGTTAGCACACATTTGTACGTTGTACTACATATCTTGGGTAATGGCACTTAAATATATATTTTTATTTATTCGGGGAAAATAAAACATACTTTGACCAGGGAATCTGGATTGAAAAATTCTTAATATAAAAATGTAGAATATATTACATGTTTTTAGACATATATATATATATATATATATATATATATATATATATATATATATATATATATATATATATATATATAAAATACCTACTGCAGATTATGTTATTGTTATATAGATGAATGCAATTCGACTTCGATTTTCTTCCATGCATCTACTTTCTGCCTCCAAGTTATGGCGTCAGTTTTTTTTTCTTTAATCTATGCTACGAGCGTATTTTTCAGCAAGAGAAGTTAGCATTTCTGTTTCCACAGAAGCAAAATTTTCGGCACGTGGCCGGTTATTTCCTTTCATTATATATACAAACAACGCTAACCAGCACAAATAAATAAACAAATAAAACGCTTTACTGCAGCCAATCACAAGCTGATACATCATTGCATGGTTGCCACATTTACCTTAACTGATACTTAGCTAAACATAAGATTAAAGTACGTTGAGGAACTCTTCAGATTTAATCACCACCTAATCGATTAGTTAAATATAATAATATGATTAGTTAACCAAGGCTTTAATCAGACATTAAGAAACCGGCCCTTAGACTTATCAAACCACTTGTCATTCTTCCAGCTAAAAATAAAAATATGTCGACGATTAATAAAAGTTGCCGTACCCAAGAAAATAAAGCGAGAGCCATTGGAGCAGGTTCGGTGTGCATTCAATCCGATAAGCTACATTCTGTGTTGTGTCGCACGGGCGTACCCAGGATTTCGGCCTGTGGAGGACACAAGAACGTATAATTAATAACAAATTCTGCAAACTGGAGACAGGTGGATCTCGACGAAGATATTATACATTACTGTATATTCAGAAACATGTGAATACACTTTGTGCCCGATATCCTATCAGCACACATGTAGTACACTGTACACAAATATAAAGATTTAGAACTTGACACCTTTTGGGGGAGGATTTGCATTAAGTGACATTCCCCTGGATGCGCCAGTGAAAGATGCTTTTGTGGTAACGGTCATAAAACAGTAAATTTCAACTGAAAGAAGAGTAGTGGGATCCTACGATACGTTCCAGGGGCAATGGGGACCCTAAATTTTTGAGAAAGATTTTTGCATCAGATTGTTTAAATGTATCCAATATATTTGTAACTAGTAGGGCCACGATTTTGTCGCGAAAAGATTTTTGCCCCACTTTGTTTTAGTGACTCACGTGCACATCGGCAGTTCTGTTTCAAGGTTATTGGCAGCGTGTCTTTGTTCAGACACGTTTCTCATTTGACTGCACCAATCAGAATAAGATTATTGTGAGTCTGTACGTCTATAATTTGCCAAGGCAAGTGAGAGTAAAATCATCCAATCACAGACGATGTAGCAGAGCTGCAGGTGTGCACATGACGCATCGAA
>PNEQ01027602.1:0-13026 GCA_003012365.1 Medauroidea extradentata | reverse complement strand
CGGCTCTAGTAACTAGTTACAACGTGCCTTTGTGCGAAGGCGTCACTTATTTAACTGTGCCAATCAGAATGAAGGTTACTTAGACACCACACGTCTGAAATTTTCGGTGATAACACCTAGGCGCGAGAGAGTTTAAAAAAACCAATCACTGACCACGGAAAAGGGTAGAAAATGTGCACATAAGCCATTGAAACAAACTGATGCGAAAATTTGGAGCTCCTAGGCGCAGGTAAATTCAACAATGGCGAGTTGGGACACAATTTCCGTGCCAGCGCCATCTGACGACCGAACTATACGATATAATGGACGGCGTGAACAGGCACGAGGCGGCACTGCCGGCACTTTTGAAAAAAAAAAAAAAAATACGTAGCGTGCGAGAAAATTGGTTCGTGGAACGGTATTTGTATGTCAGCCCCCCAGGGGTGAATATTTACCACGCGCTGGCCCAAAACATTCGAATGCAATAATTCCTACGTCTTGAAATGTCATAGTCATTAATTTTTGTGCAGTTTAAACCGCCACCGCACATCATTTTATCCGTCACACATGTTCTACACGTAAAACATTCATGCCTGATAAATAAAACACTGCTGAAATAGCAGTACTTGTTACTGTTTTTTTATAATGCTTGCTTTCGCGATATTTACAACGAAATTGCTGCTGCCAGCGGCTTCGACAGCGTCGTCTTCAATTTAATGGGAAGACATATTTAGACATACCTTAATTTAACATGCATACATATATGAGTGTTTCTCTCTCTCACTATATATATATATATATATATATATATATATATATATATCAGACATAAAAATTCAAAATAAAATAAAAGTTTTGAATTAGATGGGCGATTTCCATGCTTTTATTTTGGACTATTATAACTCAGCCGTCGGCAAAAATTTAGTCTAAATTATTCTAATTATCTTACGTAATTCGTAGAAATATTTATTTCCATTTAGAAAAAAATAAAAATATGCGTAAGTGTTTTTGATAAAAACTTTTCCGCCTTTTAAATGTCATATTAGAGTAACATTAATACTGATAATATTAGCAGTGGTAAATTACAGCAATTTTTTAATTATCGCAAAACAATTTGTGAAACAATTTTTTTTTATATCTAAATGGTACAAATTCACGTAAAGGGCCATTAAAGACTGCTTTAGAAACATTTTGACAATGTAAATTTTTAACTCTAGATTTTTTTGAAACCCTATTCACCCCACTCCCTAGCCCCATATTGCCACCCCTTCCTGTCCTCCTGTACATAGATTATTTTTATTAGAAACTTTCGCGAGAAACCAAAGTATCATCGCAATCGGATGGATGTTATAGAAATGCATATGTTACAGGGACCATAGGAACACGTTGTACTGTAGTATGGCCAAATACACTATATGTATTTGGTATGACTAAACACTGTTTGTATTTTCTTTACTAAGAATTTATACTACATTAAGCTACTTTATTGTATGTTTTCCGTATACTTTCGTCACCAATCCGTTTAATGCAATGTAAATGTTAAATTTCGTATTACAAATTATGTTATTTACGTGTAAATATGATTTATCATTAGGTAAATTTTGTTTGTGATTAATGATTGATTTTTATGACGGAACCATGCATTTTTTTTCTTTTCTTTTGGACGATGTTGTACTAAGATTTATTATTTTACAAAACTTTTTAGCCGGTATATTTTTTAAGCAGCTGAAATATAAATTTTCCTTGCATATATTGAAATTGGAGTTGAATAAACTCTACCATGAACCAATCTTACAACATCAAAAGAAAAGTTAAGCCATGTTTTGTTTTGCCAACTTTTGGTTACAAATTTTATATATGTGTGCTTGCAAGTTATTCCTTTAATTGTAGTAATGAATTAGTATGAAACTTCTAACTTACAATTCTATCTTCAGAAAGGCCCGGAGGTTGAAACCATAGTCGTCGAATGAGTAACTGGACATTTTAACCTGCAATTATTGCATTGTGACATGGATGGCACCTAACAACAATAATTATTTTTATTACGACAGTTTGCGAAATCATTGTAACATTAATAAGTTAGCTGAACTTATGTTTAGTCTTTATTAAAATTGAACATCCAGTATCCAAACTACCATACTTATATATTTCAAAATGCATGCTTAATTAATTTTGTTTTGTGATAACACACATAGTAATGCTAACCGAACACTCATTGCACATCGTAATATCCATTCATACCCGCACTCCCAATGGAACCGATAAAAGCCCTTCCTGGGGGCCAATCTGGTGGGCTTTGCTCCGTAACAGTACGGTACTGCGCAAGTCTAAGTAACGGTAACTGGTGACTTAACTTCCCACTGCCCCTCCATCATCAAGTACCCTCTGCCTTCCCCCTTCAGCTGGGAAAGATAAGCGCTCTGCTTTAGGACAGGGGATGAGTGATTTGTGTACTGCCTCGTGTGAGCGGTAGTTATAATCTTTATCGTATAAGTTTAGACAAATTTTACAGCTACTTATGGAGAAAAACTGTTAAGTAAATTTGGTCAGAATACAAGACAAAATTTACTGTACAAACGGTGAAATGGACGTCTCATGTTTCTTTTTTAAATAAAAATGTTTTCCAGTGTGACACACATAGCAAAATATTAACAATTGTTGCACCTAAGATAGCTGTCAAATTCTACTGAAGTTATACGAAGTACAGTGTACCTATGCCATAAAAATACTTCAGCTAAAAAGTATTTAGTAGTTAAGTACTTAACTGTTAGTGTGTAACAAACGTTGTTAAATACGAAATATTCGACAGTGCTCTGATCCCATACTGCAATACTACTTAATATGTTACATACTGTGACATATTCTGAATTAACAATGGTCCGTATTGTTCACTGTCTTGCCACTAGTAGCTTCTTAAGGCAATGCAGCACGACCATCTTGAATTTACAGTACTTTTCCCACTACAAGCATTGCTGAAGGCGTATACACATTTTTGACATTTCATACTTTAAGGGTCAGTGTACTACACCTTTAACATTGTTAGATAATAAATTAATTCCTTATTATTCTACCATGTAAAAAGGTGCGGTACATTGACACTTAGAGCATGAAATGTTAAAAAGGTTTATACGCCTTCAGCAATGCTTGTAGTGGGAAAAGTACTATAAATTCAAGATGGCCGTGCAGCATCGCCTTTAACAATCGTTTGTAACGTTATACTTACTCATTCCTAAAAAGGTATCTTAATTTAAGTCGGTTTTTATTATCTAACATTAAATTTAAATCAAAACATGTTATATGTATTCTACCACGTATTCGAAACCAGGACTTCTCTCATATATCGGCTGGTGAAGCCGGAGCAAACGCACGCGTCGTAAGTGACGCGAAGAAAACATCAAATGTCCGAAACCAACTCTATTAAACGAACTGATACAAACCCTAAAATAAAGCCATCGTTGAGAGAAAATAATGGGCCAAGTCTAATCAAATTAATTTCAAAGCTAATAAGGAAGATGCGCACGAAAGTGAATGTGTCATGGCAAACAAACAGATAGTGAATTCGATACGCAACAGAAATCTGAAGAACAGAGACTTAGAACTGTATACACGTAAAAATTTTTCGAGGGTAAAAAACCACGCCAAAATACCACAAAGACCCAAATTGTGATGAATGCGCGATTATAAATTTGGACGCGACAAAAGATTCCTTGCAGCCACTGGATAACAAACGAGCGCAGAAACATAACAATTTCCATAATGGTTGTAGTATTCAGCGTCCTCGTCTGAACTATATAGCAACTGGAACAGAGTTAGCAAAACAATCCGAATTTCGTTAAACACGTGTCTAAAAATATTATATTCATAATACAGGGATGATGTGTAAATCATAACCAGTTGGAGCAGATGTCAAATTAACTTGATATATTGTTCTCAAATAGAATTTTAAAAAGAAAATCCTTAAACGCGTAATTATTTTAACACTACAAGTGCTAGGAAATATTGACATTCGTGTAGCTCTTAAAACGACGTGTGGCTATTTATTGCACATGAAGCAAGTAAATAATAGGAGGACTTCATCGGTTTGAAACTTGTATTACATATAATCACAATAATCATGTTCGTTGAATAAGACCGCAACTAATTCTTCTAAGCGATAGCTACGTACCTTCACGATACCTCTAAATATAATTATATATAAAATGCATCGTATGTCAGTTTATTAAATGTATTTACTTGAGCCAGTGAACAAGAGTCTACTCTATCTCCTTATCTCTCTCTCTCTCTCTCTCTCTCTCTCTCTCACACGTATATACAGACGTATGTTAATGTATCTATATATGAACGGATACACCTATTCGAAACTTAATTTTTTACTTTTACTTGCCAACCAAATTATGTGAAGATGTACGTACATTTTCAGTTTTGTGCATCCGGTTTTATGACACGTTTCTGTTGGTTATTGTTATGTTGTTTGTTTCCAGGTCTGTAAACAAATCTCGAAAATTAAAACGGACGCAATACCTTCATTCCTACTTTGTTTTTAGTGAGTTAAAAAATATCTGAAAAATAAGAATACAAGAATCTCATAACCCTGAGTTAAAGTGAATCATGTATTTTTAATAACATTTTAAAATCTACTAATTAAAGATAAATAATGTTTCCATCGAAATTTTTCCTTCCTATAAAACATTGAGCTAGTCTTCGTATCTGTACAATAAAATGCGTATTTAGGCTATATATATATATATATATATATATATATATATATATATATATATATTTATATTTGAAGAATAACTCTGCTGAAGGAAGCCACGCCGCATTACTGAACTTGCAACGTTGGATTGTATGACGACGAAACCAGAACTGACCGCAACACCGGAATCATAGTTTATCGTAAAGCTGAATAGAAATACTGAAACGCTAACTCAGTCGCCGAAAGAAAAATATGCCACAGCGCTCGAAGGGACGAAAATCGCTTGTGCAATAACATCGAACTACCACAACATAGAATAGCAATGTCTCCATTACTGATCGAGTTCTGAGATGGCTACACCACCGAGTTTTCTAATTCCTCACAACGGTGAATTTTTCGCGATCGTATACACTCAAGGCAGATGAATAACACTGCATGCGTTTATTCAAATTCACAAAAATGTGAAAGTCAACATAAAAAATTGGAATTCCCGTGAAAATAGTTTGCCTTATTTCTGAGGGAATATCTTGACACTGTGATATATTAATTTAGCGTAATCTCTTGCCCTAAAATTCGTATTACAATATTAGACGGTAGTAAATAGTTTATAAAAAAAGCAGTAAATCTATACAGTGCTTTAAATACCAATGCAATTAAGATTACTCTGATTAATAACAAAGCTTTAAAGTAGTGCTCAATTGTACATTATAACTCAACATGTTCGCTTCAAACGATTACTGCAGTAGGTTAGTATCAAAAACTCAGTCGTTTTTTCTACATACGCCATTGCAAGCGAATGCTGTCGTGTTGCAGAAAACCCCCACAATAGTACAAACAAAAGAAAAAAAAGAACGAAAGGAAGGAAAGCCAGTCCTGGCTGTGGTCAATTCAGTCTACTGGAATTTCACGGATTGCTCGTGAGCCTGAATACGGGAACAGTTACTAGTTCCTGGAACGTCGCGTCTGTTGTTGTCGAAGGAAGCCTGGTAGATTTCATATGTTTTCTCCTTGTGTTGTCGTCTGCATTCATATCCGTTCGTGTCTCTTGTCAATTGTGTCGCCATTTTTCGTTCACCTTATTTTGTTGTTTATCTTATTGTCCTCTTGTTTCTTGTGCCGTCTTCATTCATACAATAGCTGTATTCCATCCTGAAATTAGTTTGTGTGGTTATTGTTCTATTTTTATTTTTCGTGTCGTCTTTCGAGACACGAATATACTCCTTTCCGGAATGGTTTAATGTTATGTGTTGGTTCACGAAAGTTGATTCCGGATTTTCTTTAATGTGTGTTTTTTTTCTGTAAAACGGTAACATTCGCACGTAATGACGGTTGTAAAAAAAGGTTCAGTTTATGACTAATGATTCCGCCAATCGTCATTTAGCTCTATGTGTGCCTACAGATATACATATATGTGAGGAAAAAGAATGAAGAAATAACAATTTTCGCATTAGATTTTTTTCAACCAGGTAGTGAAAAAGCGATTTCACGTTTCCAACCACACTGACAGTGACGGTCCCACAAAGCAATTTTTTTTTCCGAATCGAAGCATTTCACGATAGACAAATACGTGGAGTAATTAGTGGAAATAAAAAAGATATGAATGCGGAAATAACCAATTATTTCAACACGGGCAGCAATAAGAATAAAACTGCTGTATTCCACCACTCATGTTCCCTATACGTCAAACTCTTTGAGAGAAATGTTTACTAATAATTCTGCAGGTGAACTGAAATAATATTGAATGTTCGTATAATATGCGGGAAGTGGTGATGTTGTTATAGTCAATCAACTTGTTTCCTTAACAAATAATTGGAATTAATTTCCGATATTATTTTCCAATTTTTGTACACCGCTGGCTGTCGTGGTGCATGTTGGTCCGATAACGAGCTTTATATAAATACGTTTGTTTTCCTCGAATTGCATCCAGTCGCCGAGTCATCCTTTTCTCGCGGCACGGTTATCAACAGTTTACAAACTTAATAAAATAGGCCGAATTATCTCTGGCTGGATATAATAAATTTCTAAAATATGTTTCGAAACAAGTAAATATTTGTAAATAACAATAGAAAAATTATGTAACAAGAATATAGTCTCCAAATCAATGTCTGCTTCAAACGTTATTGCAGTTTAGAGAGATTTTAAATGACATAGCCCTTCACTTATTTCGAATTTAAAAGTTTGGTATGTTTATACTAATTTGCCTCATAAGACTTTTTCTTTGTTTTACAATTAAGGCATTTTAAACTACGTTAAGTATTTCAAATTACAATGTCATTACTATCGCCCAATGTATTTTAATAAATTCACTTACAGCTACTGTAACATTTCTAAATTATTTTTGTCATTAATTATTTGTGACCTCTTCATGTTTGGAAACTAAATGTTTATAGCTATTCACACACTGAAGACATCGTATGAAATAATTTAAATAAAACTCCAAGCAACCATTATTCGTAACTGAAGCCAAAATTAATAAATACTGAGAAAGAACCACAATAAATGTTTTGACTGGCTGTTTGAATAATTTGAAAACTATCGAGGAACTGGTCGCTATTCTTTGTAATTTTATTTCTGAAAAAAAAAATGCAGGTAAAGTATTTAGTTCCGAGTTCGACAAGTTTTGCCTCACATGATTTCTGAGGTATTTAGTATTACAGTTTATTTTATTCTGCATTTTTGTTATGAATTTTTGTTATTACGTTATTTGTTTCATGCTTAGGAATACATTTATCTTCACAAAGTTTTATATATACTTTGTGCGAATTGCCGTATAACATATCCATTGAAACTGAAATGCAGCTTTAGAATTTTATACGTGAATAAAAACTGCGTATTGAATGTTGTACCAATGACTGAAAATGTGCTGTACATCATTAGGGGTAGAAGTTTGTTGTGTGTTAATGGGTTATCTACCATGAGTTCGAATGCAATTAATTATTAACGACGTTTTTAGTATAAATATAAACTTGTTTGATCTAACAGATCGGTTCTAGTCCCGTGCAGTCAAAGCAGTGGAAGTGTCAGTAGAGAGAAAGCTAAATAAACGCAGACCGGATGTCTGAAATTACAGTTTTTAAATCACAGTCTTGCCGTTACACATACAGCTTTCAATGACTAAACGAAATGTTCTGTACCAATTCAATTACAAAAAACAGGCATGTGTCTTGCCAAAAAACCAGTTGTGATGCCAGAAAACCACAAAGAGCAACAACCCAAATTTAGTTGTAGGTAATGTACAGGGTGAGTCGGGAGGAAAGGTACATGCTGTGAGGGGTGATAGTACTGGTGATTCTGAACAAAATGTTTCCAATAAACATATGCTCATTTCTTAACCGTTTCAGAGAAACCGAATGAAAACAAGGAACGGGAAATATGCAGGTGACAGTAAATCACGATACTGTTATCGTATGTTTTTTTTAATTGTGTACATTTCCTCACAAAACATGTTCAAACACTCCACCACCAACTTCGATGCATTTTTATACTCTGATAGACAGCTGCTGTGTTGCTGATCTGAGCTCATTAGTATATTGTTTTACTTGAGCACAAGCATGGTAAATACGAGCGAGAAGTACCTCTCTTATGTCCACCCTGCACGTGTATACTTCGCTTTAAGCCAACCTCACACACAGCAATCCAATGGGGTAAGATCGGGTGACCTCGGTGACCAAGCAATAACTCCATGGCGACCGATCCAACGCCCAGGATACATTTTATTGAGGTAGCTCCGTCTTGCTGAAAGTACATACGAGCTCTTGTTGCAAAATGAATATCCTCCAACTATTCTTGTAACACGTTTTGAAGAAAATCAAGATACCGTACTCCGTTAAGACGATTATCTAAAACTACTGGACCGATGAGTTGGTCATCAATAATACCGCACCACACGTTAACTGAGAAAAGTCGTTGAAAATTCCTTTTTACAGTAGGGTGTAGATTTTCGTCTGCCCATACGTGAGAGTTGCGTGTGTTGTTGATTCCGTTGCGGGTAAATGTTGATTTATCAGTGAACAGAATACGTGGAATAAATCGATCATTGGCAATGATCCACTGACAGAATTCTTGCCGGTGGACTTAATCTCCTTCATGCAGATGTTGTACACTCTGCTGATGATATGGATACAGACCCTGCTCGTGTACTATGCGTATTATTCTTGTTTGTGGAATATGAAGTTGAGCAGCAATTGGTCTCGAGATAGTTGTTTGGCTGCGTTCTAGTACCTGAAGAATGTTCTCAACTTCATTAAGGGCTTGTTGTACGGGACGTTCGGATACAACATTTACGCTGGGAAGCGTACCACGGTCACTAAACCCTGCAAACACCCTGCTCTCTGGAACTCTGCGATCAGAAAAACGTTGTTCGTACTCACGAACAGCGGCTCTGGAGTTCCCATCGCAGAAACCGTAGACAAACATAATGTCAGCATCTGCATGTGTGAAGACCTGTCACATTTTTGACTACACTGAACTGTATTCACTGTACACGCAACAACACTGTAGTTCCCAATACTAGGGCAAGCACTGTAGGACTGAGACTGAGGTAAACAACTGCACCATGCTTAGAGCGCCACAGTGTGGAAATGTACAAAATTACACACAACATAAGATAATAGTAGCGTGATTTACCGTCACCTGCACTTATCCCGTTCCTTGTTGTTTTCATAATTTTTCTCTGAAACGGTTAAGAAAAAAGCATATGTTTATCAGAAGCATTTTGCTCAGAATCACCAGTACTATCACCCCTCAATGCATGTACCTTTCCTCCCGACTCACCCTGCAGGCATACGTGAAACACGTAAAGCCTGAGAAATCACATAAGTAACTGGTAATCAATTTGGAAAGAAGAGCCTATGCCAACTACCAAAACATAATTCACAAGCTACTCCAAGTAAAAATTACTGTGTTTTTCTATGTCTTTATCGTAGTGCTGTCTATTATTGTGCTTGTGACGTCATCATTGTTAATCTGTCTTGAGTGTAACCTTGTCTTCGTCTCAGTAATCTGTGCTGTCTTGAATGCTATGTCCTGTTTTGTTTTGTTTGTTTTATTTAATTTATATGTTTTAAATTTTTTTTCCCATTTTATATTTACGGAATTTTTCATGTTGTGCTTACTTGAGTTATTGATGTTTCACTGTCGGATTTCTGGGGTGACATAGCTCTGAAATGGTGTTTGTTTCAATGTATTACTCGCCAATATCCACATTGGACCCGCGGGCTATCGAGCCCATATCGCCTTGGTGGGAGTCGAGCGTCCTAGCCGCTGTTCTATACGTGGCCTTCTGTTATGTTGAAGAGTCCGTGGAATGTATAGTTTTTGCACAGATAATATAAAAAATGTTGTACGACGACATTTTAAGCGCACAATGTAGCCACACTGGCGATGAAAGTCCCCTCTTTCGCTCCAGGTCCCGGTACTGTTTCATTTATATTGCGGCAAGTAAACATAATCATGTTAAGACTGCTCGGGAATTTAACGTGCACCCATAATTTACAGGTCAGAACAGCAGCAGTAAGATAAGTAAGAGTGACAAACACTTATATCTCCAATTTATCCCAGTATTTGCGTGATGCGTTATATATATATATATATATATATATATATATATATATATATATATGTATGTATGTATATATATATATATATATGTATGTATATATATATATATATATGACGTTGGAAATTTTCATGTCAGTCACATGTAGAAGAACGAGAAATCATGTATTAAAGTAGGTTCGAAAATGCACCGCCTACAGTTTACAGTACACATGACGTATAGTGGATCATGATATTGTTTAAGTGCCTTATTGCACACTGCGTACTGTCCAAATAAATACGTCTCATCTGGTATGTAGTAACCAATAATTTCTGAGATGGCATTCCACAGTGATAGTTATAATCCAGCCAGCGCGCTATGCACTTTACGTCATGTTCATTTATTTTTGGACGCAAGTTCACAAATATTTTTTTGTTCTATGAGATGTGAGGATTCTGCCCCCAAAATATTGACGTGCAACATGAAACATATATAGTAGTATTTCCTTAAACAACCTCGTCTGCATTACACACAGCTAACTGGAAGGAACTATATTTCAAGCCGGATCTCCGTAGTAAACTGTATAACAATAAATTGTATAATACAAATAAAAACAAATAAGTAATTGTGAATACATAAAAAAAGAGTCAAGATCTTTACATATGCCGGATGCGAAAGTGAAAAATTCGAACACTGAGAAGTAAAATAATCTTGTTTCAAACTTCTGTAATATATATTTTGAAAATGTATTATTTTGTTTGGCCAGCCATTACAAGGAGTGTGAACAGATTTTTAATTTCCGCATTTGTCGCTTAGGAACAAGAGCGATAAGAGCTAGATGCCACGCTCGGCGAGAAGTATATCGCCTCTATTCACAGCGTGTGCGAAGTTCGTCGTAGTCTTTTTCTTAAGCATAGCATGACATGTACAATTTCCGAATTCATGTAGTATTTTCGGCGTTACAGCAGTCTAAAAAAGCCATGTTTAAGAATTTTGGTAGGCACGAAAATTATGTTTCTAAGAAGCGCGCTGAATTTTTAAATTTTTAGAAGAGTAGTTTAAAGTGTGTGTTCTTTTCGTAGAAAAATGTGATATGAATAAGTTAAGTGGTTTCGCGTAAAAAACAAAACACGCGCGGTAAGCTGCAACACCGTACCTGCGCCAGACGAGGACTTCTCTAAATATTAAATATATTAGTGAGAAGTAAATATGAGGATCGAGTTATTTACAGTATAAATTTTTGTTGCATATAAGTAATTAACTTTTGGCTCGTGTAGCAACGCGGTTTACAGTTGAATACGACACGTTTTCCTCGGTAACATATTACACAAACGCACCCACTGTGATTTTTTGCGCTGAAATGTTATTACTACCAATGTAGCACTTAATTGTATATCATCTGTCATCACAAAAAAAGTGAATGTGAAAACGTAGAATCCACCTATTGAGGTTTAATATTCTGGTGGCTATTTAATATGTGAATTAACTGGCATTTGTTTTAATAAGACCATTTACAACCCTTCTGCACGTACTGTTAATATCAATGTTTTTATGTACTATGAAATCTAACCACTAACGGAATATTGTCAGTTCAAAAATTCTGATAATTTTAAATCAATACAACTTGAATGTTATGAACGAAATGTTTGCTGTTACAAACCAAGTATAGAAGATTTATGGCGATAGTATATGTTTTCCACGCACAGCGTCAAGTCTTTAGGAAGGAAAAGTACTTTCCAGTTATGCGAATAATTGAGAAAAAATTATCCCCTGTCGACATTGCTTCGTTATTATAGTCTTACTAGCTATTTCCCAGACTTCGTTTGCGTGTTTTTCAATTTAATGCATATTTGGGTCGTGCAAAATTTCAGTGTAAGTACTTCGAATTGCCTAAAGTAAGTTTTTTTCTGTTTTACAAAAGCCAAATTAAAAAAAATCGAAAAACAAATTAGTACCTAAGTGTTTGATAAAACTTTCTTGGAACTTCAAAATTCATATAAGCAATAATATTATTATGATCTTTGAAAGAGTTGTGCAATGGGATTGTGATGACTGAATGTAGTTATTTTTATACATACTCTACTGCGTTGCACATGTCTGTCAAAGAAAACTACTGAGAATAGGAAAACATCAATAAGCAGAATATTCTTTAGTCAACAGGAAACATAACACAACATAAAATTTCATAGATGGAATCGGGTTAGATAAAACAAGGATAGACTAACAATAAAAATAAAAATAAAAGGAAACAACCAAAGCAGACACCGCAGGTTTGAGACATACATTGGCAAAGGACAAACTGATAAAATGCACGAACGACAAAATACGACACAACGATGAGACGAAACAAAACACAGACGTTACCCACACACGTACAAAAAAGCAACCACCTGAGTGAAAGTATTTTGCGCGTTATACAGGGTGAGTGTGAATTCGACCGACAAACTTGGTGGGGTGATTCCTTACGCAAAATAAGGTAGGGTTTACATTTGACAATTGTCCCGAAAAAGCATATGAAGGGTGTTAGGAGCCCTTGAAAGTGTGTTTTCAAAATCGATTATAATTAAAATATCGAACAACGCTGGAGATGTAGCAACAACAATGAGGACATGTTTTCTGGAGATGTAGCAACAACAATGTGGACATGTTTTGGGCTATAATAAGACGTCTGACCCCAACATGGTAAGATGGTACAAATCATCCCCCTTCATGGACAAATGGCATATTTGAAATTTCGATCGCATGAAATTTGGTAGCCGTAACGTGTAATCGTAATTTGACCATTGTTTATGAAAGAACATGTTCAAATCAACAA
>PNEQ01027601.1:9230-30874 GCA_003012365.1 Medauroidea extradentata | reverse complement strand
CTGGTACCAGTTTACGCGGCACGACACTCTTTCAGGCATCTTCTAAGGAAAGGAGGGATTTTTTGAAGCGAAGGGGGGCAGCCAATGAGCAAACACTGTACTTCAGAGGAGGTGGGCCCACGGGTTCGTGGAGGGAGTAAGGGGAAGCGTAGGGGAAACGTTCTGTGAAGAGACGAATTCGTAGAAGTGTCCGTCTCCCCATCCGTACAAGCCGGCAGGCCTCAACACTTGTTTTGCAAAATATGGTGGCACGGAAAATACTTGCGATGTTCCATTATCTCTTAAAACTCCATACAGCGAAGACTCCAAGAAGTATGAGGGGAGGGTGATGCGGCAGACGGCTTAACACACACCCCCATAAGAAGCCTCACTTTGACGTGAAACTGTCCTGTAAATGTTTAATTCTTAATGTTTCATTGATTTGCATTTAGTTTTCAATCAAAAATACACGATGAATAGTTTGTTTCAATATATACACACATGCAATTTCTGCGTCTCTGTATTTTCTATGATGAATTGAGAATTTCCGCGAATTCATTTAACTTCTATGCGTGTGAGTTTCTTCTGTGATTATGTCACGGTTTATCCAGACTGAACCATGAGAAATATGAACCGATAGATTACCTTCTTGAAAACTCTAAACGACTTCTACGCTACCTTGTCAGAGGCACTTCGCTAGACCAGCAGCCAATGAACACGTAGCTGTTAACAGAGATGTGTATGGTCCAGTCGGCAGGTCGTTGAAGCAGCGAACTACTAGAAACTACGAGAAATAAAATTAGTTAAAAGAACTTCTAAATAACTCGCCAAAGCGCTCACCTCACAGCTCATTTTTAATTTATTCGGGTCTCTATGACCAGTACACAGCTGGACACATGGCCAGCGCAGAACGACTAAACGAAATTTTTATACAGTCTAAAAACTACTGAAGTACTTGTCATACAAACCTTCTAATAAGTTAAAACACAATTATTAATACACTATTTTTTTTACAACTTAAAAATATGTGAGCAGCACAATATGCATAACATTTTATGGCCAAACATTTTCATAATAAAAAATCAATCTTCTGAAACGTGTGTGTGTTTTTATGTGATGATTTAGTATTTGCCAAAATTAGAACACGTGCTTAACACTTGGTTGCGAGGAACGACGACACTGAATAACTAGAGGCTCAAAAAATTGGCGATTTTATTTGGTGACAGTCTTTATGTTACTCGACACATTCACATGCACTTGACCACTCGAATGAAGAAGAACATATTATTGGCTCAAAGTGTCCCCCGCAGCAATCCACGACACTGTAAGGCCAATGAAAGAAGTCCAGTTAGCGAACGACACATTATATAGTCTACTGTAGTATGCTGTCTGAAAATCACTCAAAATTGAGAGGTTCTATGAATTACAGACACTACGCGCTTGGGCGCAGCATCAGCAGGTCCAGGTTACCATAACCTAGCAGGACCATCGGATGTACAAACATACACCAAAACCCAAGTCGACAAAATAAATAAAAAAAATACCGAAGAAAGAAACAGTGGACACAGCAAAAAAATTAAAAAAAAAAAAAAAAAAGGGGGGGATTCCTTTTATATTCCGTGCAACCAAGGAGTGAGGAAATCCACAATAGCTATTCTTCCATTGTGTGTTTATAAAATTCTCACACCATCTCGGAAAAGAGTTCATAACTTTTCAACAGCTGGACAGATTTTCATTAAATACAGATAAGAGGCGTCCCCTTGGAACTAGCTTTCAATAGAAAAAGATAGCATTGAAATATGTCCATATGTTTGGAAGCTACGATGCCATGGACAGACACACCCAGACAGACATAACCATCAAACTCATAAAACCCCTCCCTTTTTTTTTCTCGAGGAATGAAAACAAGCTTTTTTTTAGCTTGCTTTGTTCCCAAATCGGATCATGAATGTCGAGACGCTCACGTTACGAGAACCCACGCCCTGCAGTGAAAACCAACGGACTTTTCTGTAATGTTCTCTGAAATTACGTGTCACGGGCTGTTTGCTAAACGTTATGAGGACATTTATTCTAACGTGGCTTAGTTGCCTCGTAGGTTGAAAGTAATCTCTGTGTGCTGTGCAACAATTCCAGTACTCCTGGCATATTGAGTTAGGGCCAGCGGCAAGATGGCGGACCACGTCGACAGGCGAGAGCTGACCGCGGATAGGGATGTAACACGAGGTCGAGGTGTGGTCAGCGCACGTCGTGGGCGTGCATGTCTATTTCGGCGGCGCTGAGAGGGTGTAGCGTTACGCCCTCTGCTCATGTCGTGCGGTGAGACTCGGCGGTGAGGTATTGGCCAGCCACGTCACCTGACACCCCTCGTCTAGGGTGTCGTCGCAAACCTCGCCACACCGGGAAGAACAATGTGCCTACACCTCAGCCCTCAACTAAGGTTAATTCTACTACAAGTTACAAATATCAATGTTAAAAGTTTGTCGCAGGGAAAATTTCTGCCACTTGAGCCCTGGTATCGGTAATGGTGCAAACTGACTAACCACAGAGCTTTCCTGAATTTTAAGTTACATAAAGTTGGTGGTTTATTTTCACTTTAAAATTAAGTTAAATGACTTCTGTAATTTCCAAGCATATTTAAATTTAATTTTACTACAGTTTCGTATTTTTCTGGCACCTTAACGATAGCAGCGAAACTAGCGGCAGAAATTTCCCCTGTGCCAAACTTTCCCATAAGAAAATTAATTTTCGTTCTAACCTGTAGTAGTATTAACCTTACCTCAACCTAGACACAGACATTTCGCGAATTCACTTGAGCAGATGTTACATGTCAAACTCCTGTAAGCTACTTGTTAGTTGCTTTCACGATTGGGTCGACATCTGTTCAATTCGCTCCTGAGGACTCTCAACCGATATGAAACTTGCGTTAAAATACTTATCAGATGTACAGCACACCACTCTCAAGAGCAGCAGCCAATAAACAAATGCCTAAGGACAGAGTAGTTTGGAATTCAGCCGATAGGTCGTTGAATCCTCGAAATTGTCGGGTCGACCCGCACATAGGGACTTGAACAATTTGCCTTTCCCTTTGGGGGCAAGCTAGGACTTGAACAACTGTAAACTCGCGCCCGTGAATCAATTGTCTCGTCACTTACTTGACGCTTCTTGGGGAGCGCTGAACCAATAACAAATAATCTAATTATGCTGGCCCAATCAGGTGGCATCACTGTATCAACGAGCAGCCAATGAGCAGCTGCTGTATACTTGAGCACACCTATTATTGGAGGCTAGCTTACAGGTCTGTGAAACCCGCACATTTTTCCGATCTCTGTCTATACAGTATTCACGGCATATGTGTAGCATTGGATTGGATTGATATGGACGGGAAGCGAGGTCTCCACCACCCTGAACTTCAAAATAATGATCTACCTATCATGGCCTTAATTTGGCAAGTAAATGGTATCATAAAAGAAACTCTTAGTATGGGTAAAATCCTGTGGCGGCTCGTGGGTTGATGCCAGGTGGGGCTGCAGATAGTCGGAACTGTACGCTCTTGATTAACGTGCCGTAGACCAACTACCATGAAATATTTGCCGGCTACTAGAGAATTTGTGACCACTCAGTAGTCAGCGTGTCAGTGGCTGTAGAGTCAACCAGCGCACAACCCTGTACAGCTCTTGGCAACTGCAGCCTTAACTGGCAACCCACGAGCCGCCACTGCAATTTTTATTTTATTTTAGTAAAACATCTATGGCATGCCGTCTTTAGGCCAGCTGATAGCTATGAAGTGGTTCATTGATGGACCATTGCTAGGGACCCGGTTTCTTCGCGAAAAGAATTTTGCCCCAGTTTGTTTCAGTGCCTTACTGCACATCTGCAATTCTGCTTCATGGTTATTGGCAGCGTGTCTATGTGATGAGCCGTATCTCATTTGACTTAGCCGATTACAATAACTTTCCTGTAACACCACACGTTTGTGATTTTTAGGTAGAATCCCAAGGATCGCGACAGTTAAAATATCCAATCACTGACCACGAAGCAGAACTGCAGATGTGCACGTAAGGCACGGAAGCAAAGTGAGGCAAAATTCTTTCCGCAAAAACAAGGGCCCCTAACCATTGCTGATGCAGGAATGTGTAGCCTTGTATTGGTAATTTATTTTGACCAGCTGTGGACCAGCTATGGACATACCATGTTGAGTGTATGTTGCCATTTCATATCCAGCTATGGTGTTGGGTGCAATAAGTCTGTTGGCCAACTAATGGCCAGCTTGGATAACCGGGTCAATGCCACTTGTATTTTGCTTCATGGGTAGTCATTTTTAATAATATCGCTTCCGGACGTTTTCTGCATTGGAAAGAGGAGAATATTGCAACAGGGAAAAACATGTAAGGGAAAAAATTTCTACGATGATGTCTCCGAGCGTTTTTTTTTTTTCATAATGATTATAATTAATTGCGTATTGTTTCCAGACTATGTAAAAACGCCTTAAAAGATCCTGTAGCGATATGGACTTGAAAGAGGTGACAAAAGTATCAGTAGTATATATATGTATGTATGTATGTATGTATGTATGTATGTATGTATGTATGTATGTATGTATGTATGTATGTATGTATGTATGTATGTATGTATGTATGTATGTATGTATGTATGTTTCTCAGATACTGAGATTGAATATAACTAGAGACATGAACTTTTCGCGAGAAGAAATTTGCCTCACTTTGTGTCAGTGACTTGTGTGCACGTCTGCAGACTTGCTCCACGGTCAGAGATAGGATGTTTTGAAATTCGTGTGTCGTGGTGTTTTACACGCAAATCACAGACGTGTGGTGTTACAGTAACCTTATTGTGATTGGTACAGTCAAATGAGAAACGCCACAGTTCAAAGGCACGCTGCCAATATATGTGAAGCAGAACTGCAGACGTGCACATAAGGCACTGGAACAAAGTGGGGAAAAATTCTTTTCGCGAAAAGTTCATGTCTCTAAATATAACTTTAACATGTATATCCCTAGCGTTGTCATGGTTGAATGACGCTCAGATCAGCTACGGAGTACAAGGGTGCTGGAAAGTGGGGGGGGGGGGGGGGGGGGCGCCTCACTTAAACAAAACCTGCAAAAAAGCAATTTTCGCCACGTTTCTTACATGCAAAGGCCGGGAGTGATCCAACAGGGAAACGAACTCGGGCCGATATGGTGGGAAGGCCCGTGCCATCAGAAAAAATAGGGAGTGGGGGCTTCTTAAGTAAACCTGAGGGGGCAAATTACGTCTCTCGTACCCTTCTTCTTTTCCCTTTTTGCATTTCATTATGAAAATTTTTTTTTGTAGGGGAAAATGTAGACGATCATACCCAAAGTGTCAAATCGCATTACAAGAGAACAGTTTTTTTATTTAGTAATACGCTCCCTTTCCTAACTAACAGAATAGTAGGCACGCTCCTGATGGCGGGAAGCGTGTGGCCAGACCACACTACACCACAGCGACCCATTTTAATTTAAATTGTAAAATTATGCAGCAAACAATCTCGCGAATTTGAAAGGTTTTGAATCTGGTTATCTGAAAGCAGATATTAGCAGTTGATAGTTTTATTAATTATTAATTGTACGTTGCTTTTAACACGTCTGTTCTCGTTGGTTAACCAGAATGCAAGAAGTGTGTAAGTCCAACACACAATAGTTTGATGACGAACTGCTCTATTCTGCGATATTGCTCAGTTGGGAAGATAATTCCTTAGAGATTTAATTTCCCTAGATGGAAGAGAAGTGACTGACGGTTATAAATAGGCCTAAGGGAACATTTAGTGTTCAGAAAATTTATATAAGTAATAAATAAAGGCCTGAAAAAATTCGCGTTTTCGTTTAGGCAGAAGCTAACATTTATAAGTGCATATAATTTTCGCAATTGGTTCCTGTCTTATTTGTCACCTCCGGTAGAGCGCTGAGCCAATAGTAAAGAAGCAACTTGAAGCAGGTCCAATCATGTGGCTTCACTGTGTCAGCGAGCAGCCAATGAGTAGTTGGTGTCTTCTTGAGTACACATATATTCTTGGATGCTAGCCTACAAGCCCGTGATTCCGCGAATTTTTCCTATCTCTAGTAATTAATTATGGAAATATTCCCAAACAATTGTGAAAAATTACCTGACGAATGTTTGGGAAAATCATTGTATTGTCGTTGTTGTTACAAATCGAATTGCTGTTAGAAAGTTCTTATTACGTTCTTAACTGCAATACGAAGATATGTAACAACAGTAACGGAAAATAAAGATTTACGGTGTCTAAAAGTCTATCAATATGTATTCTATTCTGCAGTTACGTTAAAGTTACACAAATTTACCCAGAAGAAAAGTTATTAAACAAAATACAAAAATTCAAGGTGGTGACCATCACTCACTCTTAAGAAGTTTGGTGCAAAACGTATTTACGAACTTATCACCAATAGGCTAGTACTTAAGTTTTCAAAAGGCCGTATATTTTTTTTAAGTATTCTGGTTCAAAAATAAGTCTTCCAAGTTTTCGCACTGTTTGATAACTAATACATTTTCAACCTGTTTTCCAAAAAGGAAAAAAAGGCTTATGAGATTATCATTCTCTCTCTCTCTCTCTCTCTCTCTCTCTCTCTCTCTGTGCGTGTTTGTCTATGTGTGCGTGTGTGCGCGCGCACGCACTCGCGTGAGTGTGTGTCATCTCTAGAACAATTTATTAGATTTTCATTCTACTCGGTAAGGCTTAGACTACACCTATGACATTTAGTAAGGTAATTTAACTTCTATGTATTTGTTAGTACCATGTTCGTATTTTCAGAATGGTGACCTTTTAAGCAATTTTTTGGTTACAAGTTTGGAACATTTCATCCGAGTGCCATTAAACTCTACACATAGGCCTATACGATCAAATGTGGTATCTCAGGAACTATTCAACCAATTTTCATCAAATTTTGTACATATAGGTATATTACTTAAGGAAGAAACTTGACTTTTGTTTATTTTGTTCGTGTCTTGTTTTTATTTTCAAAATGTGGAACTTTTTTGATCAGTTGTGGCATGTCAGGGAACGTTCACCTGACTTCCACCAAAAGCGATACAAATTTGGTACTCATTCGTTTAAACTCTACCGTGATTTTATTTTCAGAGTGGTGCCCTTTCGGACATACAGTAAGAACATATGAGTTATATATATATATATATATAGTTTATATAGGCCTATATTATCTGTATTTTATTAATGAATTGGATCCAGATGACAAAATATATACCATCCGCCATTATGGAAGATAATAAGAATTTAAAGAATCCTATCTAGAGATGTGAAAAATCGCGTTTTCATTTTGGCACAGGCTAGAATTTAAAAAACCGTAAGTTCGTGTCACTTTTAGTATTGGATCTAGAATAATTTTAATATATCCTGGATTTGCTAAGTCATTAATAAAGAAACCACTATTTCTTATCTATAACGGTCTATTAAATTTGTTTAAAGTCATTTGCATGAGTAGGTTTTCGTGAACTACTTTATAAGTATAGATGATGGTATTTTGCGAAAATGTTTTATGCTAACATACCCTCGAAAACACTGTCTGTAGTTTCTCGCAGCATGTATGATTGGGTGATACACGTCTGACACTTTATAACTGTCTGCAGACCAATAACAGGCATTAAATAATACATTAGCGGGATTCTTATTGGCTCAGTCAAATAGGATAACAGCTTCTCGCCACTGAGCTTTCTGATAAGCTGTACGTACTTTGAATCCCAGCAAAAAGTCCAGTTTTCCCGCGATAAACAGTCATCTCTATTTATAAGCATAGTTAGTAATCATTTCGTTTTTATAACTGGCCTGACAACATATTTAGATTTTAACGTGCAGTTCTGAGTCAAGTACATGGTAGGCATGGCTTAATTTTACGCAACATATATTACAAGCGTAGTTTATGGAAATTTTGACCTGAGTATGTACGCAGATCTGCTTTGGTTTCAACACCACTAACTTCTATCTTACTATCTAAAAATAATATATACAACATCCGTTCTCATCTTCCATGAATTATTACAAAAGGAAAAACTATATATATTTTTGTTCTCACAAGTGAAGTGGGTACGTGTATTTCGCCACGGACTCTCCTACAAATTATATATTATCCCAGCTTTCCATGATCTCTAATATTGCCGCCTCTCATTTTCTCTCAATATGTCAAAACACAGCCTGTGTAAACCACAGACCAGATACCAAGGAATGTTGGATAATGATTAGATTCACGAGATTGTCGCGGAGAGATTTTTGCACCATTTTGTTTGAATGTCTTACCCGCTGATCGACGGTTATGCTTTATGGTTATTAGCGGCGTGTGTTTGCTCAGACACGTCTGTCATTACACTGTACCATTCAGGATAAGGTTATTGTGACATCATACGTCTGTGGTCGACCAGTAATACGTGCGAGTTAAAACATCCAATCATTGAACATGAAGCAGAGTTGTGGATCAGCACATAAGTAGGGGCCATTAATTTTCGCGAAATGAATTTAGCCCCAGTTTTTCTCAGCGACTTACGTGCACATCTGCAGTTCTGCCTCGTGGTTATTGGCAGCGTGTCTTTGAGTGAGTGAGATATTTTGGTCAGCGCTTAACATCGAGGTATTCAGGGCTGGTGAGGGATGATATGATGTGAGTATTGAGCGGCGCCGGAATGAAAGGACGGGGGAAATGGGAGATCCCCGAGAAAACTCGCCGACCAGCGGCATCGTCCAGCACGATTCCCACATGCGAAAATCCGGGAACAGACCACGCCTGGAATCGAACCCGGATCGCCTCGGTGGGAGGCGAGAGGTCTGACCCCCCCCCCCTTTTTTTTTCGATTGACCCCAGTACTTTTTGTGAGACAATTTGTATAGTGACAATTTTTGAGACCCAATGGACAAACACAAATTAACACCCAGCCAGGCCTGGGAATCGAACCCAGAACCCCCCGCACCAAAGCCGGCCGCTCAACCAACTGAACCACGGGGGGTCGGCTTTTTTTGTGTTGTCTATTGTCTTTTGTTTGTTGTCCCCTGTTCACGGTTTTTCGTATATTTTCAACTTTTTTTTTATTTGAGAATCTGGTTCTAAAATTGTGTCCCCCTCGACCACCGCGGCTCCCTAGCGTGTCTTTGAGAAGCGATGTCTCTCATCTGACTTCGCCAATCACAATAAGATTACTCCAACGTCACAAGTCTGTGATTTGCCAGTTAAACACCAACACACGTCAGAGCTAAGACGTCCAATCACTGATTATGAAGCAGAGCTGCAGATGTGCACGTAAGTCGCTGAGACAAACTGGGGCAAAATTCTTTTCGCAAAAATTAGGGATCCCTACACGTAAGGAATCGAAACGAAATGGAGCAAAAGTGTTTTCATCGTAAAATTAAGGCTCTAATAATATGCATTTAGTATTTTTTTTGTGTACGTGCATGAAGGTTATTCATTGATAGAGTTTGGAAAAATGCACGGATTCACTGAGCTACATGCTAGTCTCCAAGAATATTTTAAACCCTGTGTTTACATTAGTATTTGTCTGTTTTATTAGGAATTTTAGTAATTATTTTTTTTAACTTAATGTTACTTTTATATTTTAAGACCTTGTAAGGCTTACAATTCGGTGGCATTGAACTGCAACTTCGTGTATCGAATCAATGTAATTTCCCGCATACAGCAATACCTATATTGATTAATATATGTGTCATATAGTTCAAAATGTATGTTCTTGTATGGTAAAGATGTCTCAATATTTATTACGAGATATACTGTTATTGCTATGTTTTTAAAGTGATCTTGCCTGTCCTGACATAGGAGGTTGCAATACAACACCACCGAATTATAATATGCATGCAGTGTTTGTGTCATAGTATTGTAATATTCATAATTAATATGTGTTCAGTCATGTTAATAGTTTGTAACCACGTACTAATACTAATTGTAAACCAGCCTGAGGCTGAATTTGGGCGTTATAAAATAAAGTAAATAAAAATCTGCTTATGAAAGCAGATAACAGACTCTGTTATGGCTGCTCGCTGACGCGGTGATTTCCCGTGATTGGACCTGCATTTATTTGCTTCGTTATTATTGGTTATGCTCTCTACAGGAGGTGTAAGATAAGTCAAGGGCCAATTGCGAAAGTGACACAGGAACTTGTTTGAACTCTAGCTTGTGCCAAAAAGAAATCACGAATTTTCCATGTCTCTATTCATTGACGTATTCCTCCTAATGCACCACAAAAATTCGGTAATGATATTATATCGTTCCAGTAAGGACTGCGTGTTATGATTATGCCTAAATAGTACTTTAGAAAGTTTTGACGTAAATTTTCTTAAAACGTTACAAATGCGAAACTGTTTCGAATGGTCACAGTACGTTTTGGCAGATCTGAGACAAATTGCTTTGTAATGTCAGTAATGTTCCGAGACTGTACGTATGGTAAAATGAACTTCTAATTCATTTTAGTATCAGAAATGTCGACTGGTCTCGCTTAAATCACGAACAGCACAAACAAAGTCATACGAAACACAGTACAGGTATGACTTTGTCACATCTATAATTTGGTGGTAGTCCACTTCTCACGCAAACCCACCTGTGATTTGAAAACATGATATATTACATAAAATTAACTGAAACAATTTTTTACAGGCAAAAGGCAATAAATGTATGTGTCTACTTCTGGAAATATAAGCATAGTTGTGGCGAAAAGTTTTTTTTTTTTTTTTGCTGTGATAATTTTTTTTTTTTTTTAACAAGAAATTATACGGTTTCGACTTAAAAATCAACTAACCAGAATTTCGTTAGTTAGAAAATTAGGTTAAACCATAGCATTACTGCCTTCAAAAAACCAGCCAACATGGAGAAGACGATTTTAAACTTAATCTGCCCGAACATATTTTTGATATCTGCTCTCGTTTAGGTGTAAAAAATTAATATTGCTAAAAGAGTAGAAACAAGGGATGATTAACACATTCACAGATAATGCAGATAAGAGATTCCAGAATACTGATCATACACGTAATTCAAGGACACATGTTTACATATTCGTACATGGTCGTATAGACAATTCAGAACGAGCTCAACTTATTTCACACACAGTTCGTCCGAAAAAACCAATTAGCTTTGTGGTTGGCTGTTCGATTTCTGGACTGTCCGGATTTGCACGAACTGTGGACGTGTGAACGAGGCTTTTAGTGTATGAGCCGAGAGGAAAAGAGCGGATGTGAAAATTACAACTTTTTTTTTTGTTCTTGTTTCAGGTTGAGGAGAGGAGTTAGACGGTCGCGACCGTCCCAATTGACCCGTGACCCCTTGCCGCGGTCCTAAGGGGCCCAGCTCATTGACAGACACCCCGTCTAGCGGCCCGTGGAGGAAGTGCATGTTGTGTGAGTCTCTGGCTGGGGCGGTCATCCACCGTGGCTCGCGTGTTTACCTCCCCTCCTCCAGCCGTCCTCCTTCCACCTGACGTGCCGCTCCCCCTTCTCCTGCGCGACCGACACCTGCGCATTACCCTCCCTCCCCCTCCAGGCGGCACCGCGCTCTCTCGCCGCCTTTACCGCCGCCACGCCAGTGCGACTCCAGCCACAAACGAGGGAGGTAGTGTCGTCACGCGCGGTGTTGTGGTTAGTGCGCGAGTTGGAGACGACAGTGACCGCCTTGGACGTGAGGAATGCTGCTGGCATGAACGCGTGCGGGCCGCCTCCAGGGGCCGTGGGTGGGAAGGACTTCAGAGAGAGGACGCTGCGCAGTCTCAAGGTGTCTCTAGGTCGACTGTGGAGGCGACGGTCAGTCACCATCACAGAGTACGACCCCAGCTACAAGGTTGCCTACCTCGGCAATGTGCTCACCGGCTGGGCCAAAGGTCAGTCTAACGTTGTCTTCATCTCGACTCATAGCGACAGCAATTATCATCTACAAAATCTAGGTTGTGCTTCATAGTGGAGCTTGCTGATCAAGTTGTCACCATTAACTTTTTAGTCTGTAAATTTTCTTTAAGGCGCCCGCCTACTGGCCGTGTGTTTGTGTGAGTGAGGCACGGCGCCAAGGGCGATGTTGACCGGCTCTTCTGGTGTGGTATCACCTCTACTGCAGACACTGAAACACCATGCAGTGATATCGTAGATCACTCGCCTGACTGACACTTTCAGTGGTGACCATCTTTTTATCGGTGGAAAGTTTTAAGCTAAGTCCATTGCATGTTTCTAAGCAAGTTTCACACGAATCCCGCAAGTAGTTATTCAGATATAACAGGTTGGAAAAGCTGTTTTTAGTCATTTTGAGGAGCTCCGAAATAATTTTTCTAATCGACGTGATGCTTTGAAACAACTCTTCAGTCATCGTTTGGAGTGTATTTTATTTTCGTGCATATACACATTGGGCATATGTGGAATAGTTTCTTAAAAAAAATCGGTATTATGATTACGCTGCATCCCATTTTAAGCGCGTGGTAGGCGAGGCCCTTAAGTAGAAACCCAAATTTCACGATTTTACACATTCCTGTGTACAACTTGTTCATTGACGGCTGCTCCAATGAGTGGTATCGCCAGTAAGTATCTTAGGCCTACACTCGTGCAGTTTGTTATTGGTTCCTGAACTACAAGATTAAGAAGAGACCCAATCGCGAATGTAACACACACGAACATGACTTCAAAATCTAGCCTGTCGTCAGATGAATTCGCGAAATTCTCGGGTCTACCTTTAAGGCAAATTACGGAAACGAACAAACTAATGTAAGTATCCAAATTTATATTATTCCGTGCGTAAGATAATGTAAGTTTATTTCTTACATCGTGTTTCTAGTAAACACGTGCCCGTAAGGTAATTTTAGCGCTATTTGAAAGAGTACTTACAGCTACAAGTAAGTTTATGTTAATTACTGTACTATGAAGGTACCCGTACGCCTTTGTTTTTACGACGTTTGAAACACGTGGCTGTTGCCAGTCCCAAGCAAACTGCGTATTACCGAATAACAAAGTGCCTGAAACGAGCACGGCCTCTATTACGTGGGCTCGAACTCAGGAATGCATGACGGATATGCAAGGTTGGTTCACCGACGCAGCACGAATCGGAAGACAAATAATCGCTAATTAACGTGATAGTCGTGGTTGTTTTATAGCAAATGTTTTTTGGACATTAAATATTGTATTACGAGTTACGTAATCTCTCCAGCGCGATGAATGCCCGCAAGCATGGCCAAGGTCATACAAAGGCAAGGATCTGCACAAACCTGTTCTTCGTCTTATAATCGCCGGCAAATTGCTGGGGCGACTTCTGGGTTTTCAGCTGAGTAGAGGGGCCGCGGTGGCCGAGGGGTCAGATCTCTCGCCTCCCACCAAGGCGATCCGGGTTCGATTTCCGGCGTGGTCGTTCCCCGGATTTTTGCATGTGGGAATCGTGCCAGGCGATGCCGTTGGTCGGCGGGTTTTCTAATGAAGTTTCTCCCGCCCCTTCATTCCGGTGCTGCTCCATGCTCACCTCATGACACTCTCACCAGCGTCAAAATCCCTCGCTTACTTCATCAAAACAGTTGCGTAAGTTAGCCTAAGAAGGTTCAGGAAAACGAGGAAAACTAAATTTAACGTTGAGGTTTCACGCCTCCTGATGGTGAAAACTTGACGAGTATTGACTACACGTTGCTCAGAAGCGACGCAGCTATAAGGGTGACCTTGGAGCGCGCATCAAATCCCGCTTCTCCACAAAGAGCCAAGCGTTGAACTACAGTGCAAGAATCCCACCGATCAGTTTTTTAATATGTGACTTCAAACGGTTACCATATAATTCTATTGCTGGAAAGTCTCTAGCGAAGTTCAGTGCACGTTCGTATGTGAGTTTCACATACATCCGGCTACTACATTTAGAAGCACTTTTGTCTGAAACATTTTTTTTTAATGGGCACACTTGGAGTTGTTTCGAAAAAAAAAACGTATTCACGAATACACTGCAACGCATTTGAAGTGCTTTGTAGGCGGCGCCCTTAAAAAAGGAGGGGGGAGGGTGGTTAGACAGTTTTCCTGTAATTGCGGTTTTGAGCCGTAACAGTTAATTAAGTTGTATTATCAAAATTTTCTCTTCGGCGTAACATAGGACATGTTCTTGACAAACTGCTTGAAATATCTTCCATTAATTTGCCTTGTTGCAGAATCATTGCAAGGGAATTCTTGAAAGTTAGCCTATAATTCTGTAAACGTTTCCGGTTGTCTGTGAAAGTCATTCTCCGTGCTATATAACCGCCACCCAATCATAACAAGGCGCGATACGCTACATTGATTTGGTAACTTACGCTGCTACGAAAGATTGTCATAATTTTTATCCTGCATATTTACCAGACAACCGTAGTTAGAGAGCGATGTATCGAAGGTAAAGCTGACCGTGTGCTTCAGCCTTCCTTCACTGTTCGTATGCCCCCATTTAACAGCGACATTGAACACTCTTCCACTCCACTTCTGAATGTTTGTTATTCGTCTACATACTGTTGAACCCTGTAAAAATTGTCGCCCAACCCCACACCGCAATATAGGCACTGTTTAGGGAACTACTTTATCACCGATGAATTTCTCGATTTTCCATGCATCACTGAAACAAATCCAGATGGATATTTTTTCTTATACCTATAATGCTCATAATTCTTTTATCTCGTCCAGACAGTTCATTAGACCATTTCCCGTTAAGCTTGAGTAAGCTTCGTTTAGTTTTTATCGTGCCAGATAAAGAACATTAGAAACACAAGTAACGAGCTGAATAGGCTGTATGATTATAGGTGGTTCGCGATAAATGGAGCACATTTGTAGACCATTTTCCCTTTCGTAAAGTGCATATATATGATTATATTATTGTGACCATTAACGTTAACTTTTGAGTACTGTATAATATATACACTTTGATCGTTAGTTCGGATACCGTGTTTATATTAAAAAGATGGTAGGGTAACAAATTACTTGAAAATGAAATGAAGTAACTAAAGATTCAAAGTGCTCTATTTATCCTGAACTTATATATATATATATATATATCTTTTCGCGACATAATTGTGGCTCTAGTCATACCTCAGCTCACCTCAGCTCACCAGAATTATGGACTGGATTTATTTGCTTGGACATACTCCATTGCGAAATAAATGACTGTCAAAAGAAAACTAAAAGTAATACAAGAAAACATTCAAGCAGAGTATGCTTTAGGCATCAGGATACATACACAACATGAAATTCCAAAACTGGAATCGGGTCAGATGAAACAATGAACAAACAGAAAATAAATGAAATAACAAAAATAAAAAAAATCTAAGTTGACGTTCGGCACGACGATGAGACCAGAATTATCATTGGCCCAGTCAAATACGGACTCACCAGTAACGAATGAAACACGTCGGGAATTGAAACCTAGCAAACAGTCAACTTTTCCCGTAATGTATCAGCATTCCGAACCATGTCTTCTTAATCTGTGTCGCGTAAGACTTCTAGTGTTGTAGCTGTTGGGTGGGTTGGTAGTCATTGTATTACTGTTTACGTGTAATTAACAGCTTATCTCTCTGCCACGTGTAAGTTCTGCTTGTTGTTAAATCATCCAATAAGACAACGTAAATAAACACATTTTCGTGTGGAACATGTGTGGGCCTTCAGAATCCTTACGTGAGTCAGACTGTTGTATTCTTACAGATGAGGGTATATCGTGAAAATGTTTTGTGGCAGCATGCCCTTGAAAACACTATGTTTCTTGCCACAACGAAGCTGTCTGCCGACCAATAATAGGTATCTAGTATTACGATATCAGAATTATTATTGGCTCAGTCAAATAGGGTAACAGCTCCAAGTACAAGCGAAAGCCAGTAATCTTTTGGTAAGCTGAACGTGCGTTGAAATCCAGCAAACAGTCAAGTTTTCCCGCGATAAACATCATTTCTGTGTATTCTGTCATAATAGTGGGTTTGATATTTGAGGTACACTAACCGCTGTTCGATTCCAGCTGTACAGTTTTTAGTCTGCTCAGAATTTTCAGGGCTCCGCCTACCTGCAAATTAGACGCTCAAAAGTGACGTAGTTATAAGGTTGACCTTGAAGCGCGCATCACATGCCGCGTCGCCTCAACGAGACAAGCGCTGAACTAGCGTGCAAGTTTCCCGCCGAACCGTTTTTACTATGGGTAGAGACACTGGAAAATCGCGGGAATAGTTGACTACTTGCTAGGCTCCAACATGCTGTATATAACACTGAATGTTTCGTTTCGACATTGGCTATGGTTCATTTGAAGCATTGTTTCTCTCTTCAACAAACCCAGTTAGAAATGTACAGCTTGGACACACAGCGCGTGTGATTCGCCATAAAACTGTTCACACATGTCACGGTTAATATAATACAGTTTATTGGAGACTATGATAAACAATTTCGCGATTTTCCAGTGTCTCTAACTATGGGACTTTCAGCGACAACACTATCATTTTATCTTACGCGACGAAAGGGAAAGAGTCGCTCTACAGGTCTATAATATTCTGAATATCGTGAAAATTATTACTCTTACATAAAAATCAGCGTCGAAAGTCCCGATTCGGTCACTTTCACACTCAAAAAAATACTTGTTAGGAACGATAACAGCTACAGTAATGGCAAAATTATAGACCTGTACTAAGATCCTTAAATGCTTTTCGTAGCCTAACCGCGTGACAACATGTTGAATGGTTTCGAATGAAATCAGGATTGTTAAAGGTCTGCGCGCCTCTTCATGATTCTAGTAGACGGCGCCCTTAAGAAAACACACTTTCCTTATGACCTGTAGCAGAATTAACCTTACTGCTGGTAGTTGCTTGAGGCGTTCCGTGTGATGGTCTTGCCTCTGCCTGCCGGCCCGTGACGTCAGACGGTGCACGCATGAGCCGCGTGTCGGCAGCTGGCAGAGCTGAAGACAACCAGCTGTTGTTATGTAGACGCAGGTGGTTTCTTCCTCCTGCCGTCCTCGTCCCAGGTGTGCCTGGCGTGGTGGAAGTTGCCACGTTATGCAGACAAGCCGCGTATCGTCTGCTATATGTACCCTGTTCCCTACGACTTCACAGAAATGTAACACTTCCAAGGTAGCCTACTTATTGTCACCTGTTTATACGTCGGGTTCGATCCCCGGCTCCGGTTTTCCATGGTCTCCCGACATAATAGCTTCAGACGAATATGATGAGTGGGTGAGCGAGTGAAGAGGTTTTGGTCAGCGCGTAACATCGAGGTCTTTAGCGCTGGTGAGGGGTGACATGAGGTGAGAATGGAGCTGCGCCGGAATGAAAGGACGGGAGATCCCCGAGAAAACCCGCCGACCAGCGGCATCGTCCGGCACGATTCCCACATGCGAAAATCCGGGGACCGACCTCGCCGGGAATCGAACCCGGATCGCCGTATTGGAGGTGAGAGGTCTGACCCCGCGGCCCCGCGAATGCTATGATGATTCATTAACAAAGGCCATGGCTGATTCCTCTCTTAGCTCCTGTCATTGTACCAAGTTGTGTGTTGCCGTCTCTATCGATGTGACATGCATCCAATTTACCTCTTTATACTATTTTACGATAGTTTCTTTTTAAGTTTAAATATGACCAGATATCTCGAATCTGTTCTGCGGTTTGGTTTAGAAATGTTTTTCGTCATGATAGATATTTTTTTTTCAATAGGGGCCTATAAAAAATTATACGATTTTGACCAATAAATGAATTTGCAAAATTTTCGTTAGCTGCGGAAGTAGCTAAACGATGTTTTGAAAACAAATATCCAATGTGGTGTTAACCATTTTAAACAAAAATGCCAAACATATTTTTTTTTGCCACGTATACTCTATATCTAAACACTTTCACAAATGCTAAAAGCGTAGAAATTAGAACATCTGCAGTCAGTAACATTATTCAATGACTGTTTACAAAACTGAATTACCTTGCAACACATTGAACTAAACTTTCATGAATAACTCAGAAAGTAATAGTTTTCGGACATATATTTATATGTTTTTATTTATTTATATTTTGTGTTTTGGTGTCAGGAACCTACTCCCCGAAGTTTGTAAAATTATTTTAGAAGTATGCAGTATGTAGCCACCGATTTTTTGGTGGAAAAATGTTTACACAAACTGTGTAACACCTCGCGTACATATCTGCAACTCTGCTTTATGGTCAATGATTGGATCACGTCTTGGGATTCACAGACATATAGTGTCGCAGTAACTGTGTTCTGATTGGCTCAGTCAAACAAGTGACGCATCAGCACAAAGACACGCTGCCAATAATCACGAAGCACAACTGCAGATGTACACGTAAGAACAATAAAACGATTTGCTGTAAAACAATTGTCGCCAAAAATCATCGTCTCCATTTATACATGATTGCAAACTCTACTCGGGTTAACAACGCTTCAGGCTTAAATTTTTTTACGCAGGCTGACATCGTGATTTATCATAACCGCCCAAACTGGCCGGACGGAGAGTCGAACCCAGGTCAGGTCCTCACAACCACGGGATGGTAAAAGACTGTACTCGCATTCGAGAGGTCTCTGGTTCGTTTTACGTCCCACCATTCCTTGTTTACGTTACTTCCTTAGTTTCCAAGTTTATCTAGGATTGTTTCCCGATTAATATCCAATTTCCTTCTTTTCCGAGCCAAAAGTTACCTCTCTATGACCTTGTTGTCGGCCTACCTAGCAAACTAACTGAGGTTTTAAGGAGATAATTTTTTACGAAGCAGTAATTTGTGAACTCAAGGGAATCAATTCTAAGTTTTCGTAATTACAGCGTCAAGCTAAAATTATGAGTGAACTAGACTTGGAAGCGTAGACGTCCTTGTTGACAAGGTAAGCTTCTCTCTCATTGCTGTTTTTACCTTGTTACTTAAAATCATAAGAAGCAGTCAACGCAAGACTGGGCAGGCGAAATTCCCTTAAGCTACATAAAAAACCGATTGTTTTGTGATATATAATTCTGGATGGCCAACGATTTTTCGCGCATGAAATATCTTACCACTTGGGATGATTTATTCGTTTGATTTTTTGCTGAATTTTTTCCTACGTATTTATCTGACTCCCGTGTGACATTCAGCTAATAAAGGTGTGCGTGAAAATGCAATACTTTCCTATATTAAATTATACTCTAGTATTTCTTCGGAAATGTCTCTGTTTGCTATGCATAGTCATACTTAGTAGAAATACTACAAATTATCATTCTTATTATGCAGGACTAAAAAAAACCAGCTTATATAAAGACTTTGCATAATATTGGTATTTTCAGTAAACTAGACTCATATAGTAATAATAAAAAAAAGTCTGAACACGTAATTAAAACGTGAATCTTTTATTTTTTTATTTGCTTGTTTCTTTGGGTCCCAGTGAGCCTAGGTTCGCAATTATTTATTAGCTTATTTTTATTTCCAGAATCCTGAGCCCATTACTGGTACTGATTCAAGACACTATTTTAAACTATAGAACGGATGTGTAAGAATACTTATTTTAATGTGTTTAATTGCGTCACTTGATGCAATTTTCTGTCAGTGTGTTATATATTAACCTTCCTGAATGATAAAATCTCCTCAAATTTTGCTGAAAAGTGTTAGATTGGTGTCAGATTAGGAGACCATCGTGTATTGTTGAGTAGGAATATATTTTCTTGTTGTGAACAGATTCTGATTAATATGAACGAACAATTGTTAAATACCTGTGTAGCCTATATGATTATTGATGAACGTAAGAATTTCTAATGTAATTGTAATTGGATACATTTTCGTCGACTGTTTATTACACGAATTGCTCTCTTTTGCAATTTCATTATTAAACTATTTCCTTAGGTATTTCTCCAAACTTTAATATTATAAGTCATAGTTAGAGGTACGTCAGTTTCGCGGATTCATCTGGCAGCAGCCTAGACTTGTAAGTCCTATACACCCACTGGCAACAATCGATTATCTATTGCCCTATTGGCTTATAACCGTACAAGCAGGTAGCAAGCGATAGCACTTCGCATTATTTCCTTATTTACTACTGGCTTGCTGTAGTCAAACGCGTTTCGTAACAGCCGCCAGCAAGTCACAGACATGACAATGAAGTATACATAATTGGCGTTTAACCTGACCTGGAATGTATCTGTGAAATTTACGTACCTCAAGTCGTAATGTAATGAAATTAACTTATGCGAAAAATATCATTCTAATGTTATTGTAGTCCACAATTACTCACATGTATCTTAGTGCCTAAAATGCCAAACTTGAATTGTTTGCTGTACATACTTTGTGTTCTGAAATTCTTAAGTGTTGATCTATACAAATTCCGAGAAATTTTACATTTGTCACTTTTAATATTGATTTTACATTTTTTTAATGTCATGTTCCTGACTAGGACCCTAAGACGCCGAGAGTTAAGAGAAGTCCTCATAACTTAAAAAATGCAGCAAGCTTGTTAGAAACATTTTCGAGCTTCTCAAAACGGCTAAAAACTGTTTTTTTTTAAAGACTGCTGTAACTTCGAATATTCCACCTGAATTCGTAAAATGTAAAACGAGATGCGTACGTTGGTCATATTACAAACTATCCACAAATAAAATTTGAGGGTCGCCGCTTAAATCCCATAGGAAGAAAACTACAACGAAAATATTGCACACCAATTTGACGCGCTGTGAATAAAGGCGTTATGCTTCTCGTCGAGCGTGGTGCTCGGCTCTTATAGCTCCGCTGTTCCCATTCGTCACACGCGGAAATTTGAAACACGGTACACACGCCTCTTAAACGGGGTCTCCCTACTGCGCTTCGAATGCATTGCAGCGAGTTACGACTATACTTTTTATGACGAAACTATTTAACGCGCATTATATTTGTATACCTACGAAAAGAACACAAACTTAAAACTATGTCGCTATAGATTTTAAAATTCGGCTGGTTTGGAAACGTCATTTTCGGGCTCCTCAAAATGGACCGGATTCGAAAAACATAATTATAGAAGCAAGCGTTAGGCTTAGAACTATGCTGCCCATAAATAAAGTAACGTGGTCACCTGGTAAAGTCCCATAGGATAAAGGATAACAGTGAAGCACTGCATGCCAGCTGAGTGGCTTGCACAGAGAGGCCATAATGCATTACATATGTCGGTCAACGACAACCTTACCGCTCCTCCTGCCTCACACACACGACAGCCTATCTATGGAGGCCCCTCAAAAACATTCAATCATTAGAGCCACGATTTTACTGCAAAAAGATTTTTGGAATATTTGGTTTCGATGCGTCATGTGCACACCTGCAGCTCTGCTACATCTTCTGTGATTGGATGATTTTACTCTCACTGGCCTTGGCAAATTATAGACGTACAGACTCACAATTATCTTATTCTGATTGGTGCAGTCAAATGAGAAACGTGTCTGAGCAAAGACACGCTGCCAATAACCTTGAAACAGAACTGCCGATGTGCACGTGAGTCACTGAAACAAAGTGGGGCAAAAATCTTTTCGCGGCAAAATCGTGGCCCTATCAATCATTGATAGAGACATGAACTTTTCGCGAAAAGAAATTTGCCTCACTTTGTGTCAGTGACTTGTGTGCACGTCTGCAGACTTGCTTCACGGTCAGAGATTGGATGTTTTGACATTCGTGTGTCGTGGGGTTTTACACGCAAATCACAGACGTGTGGTGTTACAGTAACCTTATTGTGATTGGTACAGTCAAATGAGAAA
>PNEQ01027600.1:0-30789 GCA_003012365.1 Medauroidea extradentata | reverse complement strand
GCTTCATGCACAGCAGATGCGGCATGCTGAGGAACTGTACAAGCTGCGAATGAAGAAACTCACTTAAGCTAGTAATGTTGAATTGTAAAAATAACTGATGAAGTTGTTCTTGTAATTCAGCATTATTTGCTTACATGTGACATGGTATACATATGCCTCCTGGGGAACTCTCCATGTAAAAAAAAGAGTAACGCATTGCATGCTGTACCTCCAGATATTTACTGCTTGCAGTAGATGTCTAAGGTGATGTGGAAACTGGCACAAAACGGATCACCATTATCAGGTAAGTGTTTTTTTTCCTTCAATTAAATGTATACAATCTAACAAGCTGTGTTAACAGATGTACACCTATTACATTTACTTCTGTAGTATGTCACATGTGACAGTGACAGTACTTGCAAAGTAAGAATATTATAAGTGGACTTACTAAGTATGAATACAGTATAGACATATAAGTTTAAATTCAAGTCAAATGTCTTCATGTTGTAGTGACAATAAATTAAACCCTTTGTACTATGAAGTTTATTAAATAACTATTAGAAAGTATGCATGAAGAAATACTAATTACATTACAGTACAACACTTGCTATCTCTAGAAAGTAAGAATAAATGTATCAAAATGTTATAAAATTGACTGCTGTGTTAATGTATTAGTACATATATTGATATGTTCTAATACATTAACACAGCAGTCAATTTTATAATATAAAAAAAGTGTTTTACTATTTTCACTTTGCCCACCATCTGGCTCCTGCCCCAAGCTGTTAATTTAACAGGGTTACTACAAATCTGAAAAACGGAGTATAATAATAAGTTTTATACTTGCAATAGGGCTGACACCCGGTGGTAAGCATACTCCTCCCCATCCCCACAGCACCAATCCTCCAGTCCCTTCCTAAACCTTCTAACCCCTCCCCCTCACAGTCACCAACTCCTCTCCGTTCTCCTCCACACCCTCTGAATTTTCTCACTGTTGCTACCTTTACGCTTAAAAGTTCCCTTACTTAATTTTCAGGCCAAACTTTCCCATCTCCTCACCATTCATCACCCTATACAACCTGACCAGGGTTTCCACTATCCTCCTGTCCCTCAACAGTTTCCATCCCAATTCCTTCATGGTCTCGGTAGGCTTAAATTTTCTTTCTTTTGCCTTTTACATTTATTTATCACCTTCCTCGCTGCCTTTCTCTGCATTTTCTCCAGCTCCTGCACTTCCACCTCACTCCGCAGCAGCAAGCAGCATATTAAAATACTGGACGAACCATTGTACAGTTTGCCTTTCCCATCACCTTACCTCCTTCAACAACCTCCCAAGCCATCGTAAAGCCCTGTTTGCCTTCTTGAGCACTCTGTCCACTTGCTTATCACAACCCCTAGACACTTATATTCTGTGGCTTCCTCTATCTCTTGCCTCTCCCATCTGTATACCTCTCTACTCACCACTCTCTTCCTAGTAAACCTCACCAACATGGTTTGACACTCATTAATCTTTAGTCTGTTCTCCTCTGTCAAAGACCACAACCTATCAATATCCTCTTGCAAGTCGATTCCACTGCCCACTTCTGTATATAGTACATAGTTATCTGCAAACAGTCTTATTTTACCTTCAATTCTGTATCCCAAGTCATTCTCCTTTGTAGTGAATAACAAAGGCCCCAACACACTTCTTCCCCCCACTTTCACCAACTGCGTTATGTCCCCTGAGGTAGTCCCCAATCAGGAAATTTCAAAGTGTTCAAGGGAAACCTTGAAAAGTCAGAGAAATTGCTTCTTGTGACTAGAAATTCAGAATTGTAAAACAAAGTTAGGGCTTAGCGAGAGAATTTTGCAGGCTCTTGTGATCGTTGTCTAGCTGACTGGCTTAGCTGCAAGCTGGAGCTACATCTTCATGCTTCCATGCTTCGTGACTGATTTTTGGACAGTTGCACAACCATTCACTTTATGAAAATGATATTTTAGCTTTTAATTCACAAAATACTTCCAGTTAAATAAAACTGATCGCGTTCTTCGGGTTATGATAGCTGAATGCGTCGAACACAAGTTAATTTTCCGGAGTACGTTTGTAAACAGCAATGTTTTCAGAATGGATTTTCTAAAACAGTCCTGCAAATGTAATTTATTTGAACAGTTGAAGTTAAATTATTGTGATCATAAAAATTTTTTGAAAAATACTTGAAACTTTTTGAAGCTCATCCTACCTTGTTTCACCATCAAGGTAGGATGAGCTTCAACTTTCCTCATAGTCTGTGCGTGCCTTGTGGAGACCATGTGGCACACGACCCCTACAACTGCCAGCATTCCACATACTACATAATTAAGTGCAGTGAATTGCAAACAATGTGTGCATGCAAGTATTGAGTACTAACATTTTATTAGATTCATGTTTCCTCTCAACCCAGCACTGTAGTTGTCACCTCTCATTTTTTAGAACACACCTAATAAATATACATACTATATGATACTGAATGTAATGCATTATTAGGGGTTAATCAGAGTATTAGCAATTAAAATGTAAATCATAAAACGGGTTTGTCTACACATTTAACTACTTACAAACCAAATTTCCTCTCACTTTTGCTCAAGAGGATACTAAAGCTGATTACAATACACTTGTTGATTCATTGTTTGGTGTCTGTTTTTGTATGTCATATACAATATTTGTTGTATTGTTTTTTCCTTAATTTCTTACAGTATTTTATACCTGACGCAAATGCAAACTGAGCTCCTAGATACTGCGCCAACACAGTTTCCTTCCACGCACCAGAGAAGACGAACACTTGGCCAAAGGATTTGCGTTAAAATTGTTCCATATATTTGGCTTCATTGAGTTGGCTGGAATGTGAAATACTGTAGTGTAGTAGTTATGAACTAATGTTTGTTAAATATTTTCTACGGCACAAGAATTCTTCATTACGGAGAGATTACTGCTCTCGTGCACCATATACAGTACTTCTTCATTTCATGTGTACTTAGTCCTGAAAAAGTCATTGGAAAGATCATGCAATTTGCCATTCTTCTTGTACCATATCTGTACATGTTGTAGTCTATTAGACAATAAAGAATTTAATTTAATTATTGGTTTACCAGTAACTGTGGAACTATTTGATATATTTTACTAGGTATACCAGTACTAATGGAGCATTAGTGAATGAGTTATTCCAAATGGAAAATTCATTATTATTAAGAATAGATCACAAGAAATTCTTTTTCTAGGAGCCTCTCGTTCAACAGAGGCAACCACACAGCTAAGCACGGCTGTGGAAAGCTACAGTTACTACGGTAATTGGCTCGTAGATGAAAATATTACTATATTTTACGATTTAATTATTCCGCTTGTGAAATTTTATCTAACTTCTATCTTGCAGGCACACAGTCAGCAAAAAAATAAAATTAAATAAAAAAATTTAAACAATGCATGAATCTATGGTTTACATTTACAATGCGGAATCATTCAAACGGTGAATACTGTGTTTAAAAAGTAGCATATTTACAAATTTACAGTCAAATACAAATTTCATGTGTTTGTGTAAGGCATACTCCATAAATTAACATGTTTAGGGTATTTTCATGATTTGTAAAAATATTTTTACACTTCATACAAACCATTTATCCCAATAAGTAAAAATCTGATACCTTTCTTATATTTAAATACAAACATTGTAAAATTGCCAAAACCTTTATTTTCGGAGACCTGCACTTGTCTTGAAGTCGATACATTATGCTCCTTGAGTCAACATTACTGCAAATGTACATAATCATGCTAAAATTTGTACATAATAAATCAGGAAATTTTGTAGTCTCATACCTATGTTTCATAGAAGTCGAAATATTAAACATAATAAATCTTACTAAGCTTAATAAAAAAATTCATTTAACAGTATCTTGGATATATGAAATCCTTGGCATTTCTTGTAAAATTTGTTTTCTACACATTACAAATTATTTTATTTAATTAAACAGCCTACTGTTTATGCAGTGAAGCTGGATTCACAACAACTTAGCATACATGCATACGTACGTGTAAAATTAGAAACCAGATTGTGCATTCTAGCATTCACATCCTCACATAGCGTACGTACATAATAGAGTGGATCAACTTTCTACTTCTTACGTATGTAAGCCAAGTGGTGGTTGTGAATTCGACTTGACTTTAGAATACAGCAAATTGCCAATGATCTCAGCTCATTTTGTTGCAAGTCTATGTAACAGCATTAATGGCAAGCTTCTTGCAGCTCATCGTTCGCTCACAGGTCTTATACTGCAGTACAAGCTAATGGTGAGTTCAGCTCAGCCTGACCACACATGCTGAAATAGTTTTTGAAAAATAAAAAAATAACATACATACTTCAAGAATAAAGTTCTTAGTTTAAATTTACTACAACGAATTAAATCATCAAATGTTAAGGAACATAATACTTACAATATTTTCTACATAAAATACAAGATTATGAATCATTTTACGCCAATACAGGTAAGTAAATTGCATTGAATAAAAAGTTACAATAAGGCACACAGAACTCACAATTTGGCTATCACCTGGTGGCTAACATTTTTCTATGTCTCTCACAAACACTTTCCAAACCATTTAGAATACCTACAGTAATCTGGGGTAACTTGAAACAATATTGCAAGAATTTTTAATGTACATATGAGTGCCTTCAATTAACTGTTATTCTGATCATATTACTTGGCACCTATTGTTAATGTCATTTATTTTTGTTTTATCTCTTACGTCCTCTATGCACAAAATAAAATTTCTTGAAATATTGTTTCAAGTTACCCATGGTGTTGCAAGTTACCCCAGACTACGGAATATTCTAACTTCTCTTTTAACAATGTTCTTACATACATTTGACATACATTCAAGGAACAGGCAGACTATTTCAAGAGATTGTGTACATATGTGACGTATTACCAAGTGCAGAACTATTAGAACACATTAGACACCATGTGAATAAAAAATAACCCTTGCCGGTATAAATAAAATACAGTAACATATTGAGAATTTTAACTGCAGAAAATGACACCAGTCAAATGTCCTAGGAGTTGTGTGTTCTAACAAAACGGAATAACTGTTGATATCAATATCAATTGACGTGAATGTGAAAATAAAAGTACGAAAGACAAATATAGTTAAATTTACGAGAAAAGTGGGTGAGAAATAAATAGAGAAGGCATAGGTAGGCTGGCAAGTATAAAGGGAACTTTCTGCCCCTGGTATGTTGCAGCAATTGGGATGGAATTAAGTGAGGTAAAGGAGAAGAGTGGAAGGGCTGGTCAGGATGGTGAATGGCTAGGGAGGTTTGGGTATTAACTGAGGCAGAGTATAGAGGAAAAGGGAATAATAGCGAGAAGAATCAGATGTTGAGCAGAATACAGCGGTGTACGCAGCCTATGCTTAGAAGATAGATGAAAGAGTGGAATTTACTTTCGGCTCAGTTGGTAGCGGTGAGGGTGATTGGATTGTTAATGAGAGGTTTGGTAGGCGATTGAGGTGGTTATATCAGTAGTTCAATTGCAAGTGAGATATAGCTTAGTTATTATTAAATTTAATTTATTTTTCTGTATAAGGAAAAAACTGTGTGAAAGTTTGTGTATTTTGGAAAAAAAGGGCAGGGAGAAAGTTGGGACTGTTAAAATTATTGAATTCTAATTATCAACTTCATTATATTGTTATCTACTGAACATTTACTCGTAATTTACGCAATCATGCTAAGAAATTTTAGTTTAACATTTTATGGACTGACACATTCATGTCATGAAAAAAATATTGGCAAATTTAACATGTGGCCAAGTGCTAAGAGAGTCTTCTGTGTACAGAACAACAGCTGGTTAGCATTTGCTGTGCACATTTAATAATATTTTTAAAAAAATTAAAATAAATGCACTTACTTGACTATGGGGAGTATGGTGATCCATTCTGTGCCAGTTTCCACATCACCTTAGAGATCTACCGCAAGCGGTAAATATCTGGAGGTACAGCACACAATGCGTTACTCTTTTTTTACATGGAGAGTTCCCCAGGAGGCATATTATACCATGTCACATGTAAACAAATAATGATGAATTATACCTACAACTTCACAAGATGTTTGTACAATTCAACATTACTTGTTTACGTGAAAACACGAGCATTGCTCAGTTGAAATTCTGCTGAATGAATATGTTTATCACATCATCTCCACGAATATTGTGAGGTACAGCATTCTCCACAGGAACAGGAGGCATGAACTGAACCCCGTCAGCTGGAAGAGGTGGTAGTGGCTCTCCACGAGCAACCACAATGTTGTGCAACACAGCACATGCAGCGATGACCCTGGTAGTTGTGTGGACGCTTGTTCGTATTCACGCGACCCAAGCATGAAAACTGTCGCTTCCTCACTCCAAACAACCTTTCCATTGTGTTCCTGTTCCTCTTATGTGCTGCTTTGCAGCGGTTTTCAGCAGCTGTTGTTAGGGCCAGCAACGGAGTGAATAGAAATGGCAGCTGAGGGTAGTCATTGTCTCCCAGCAGTATTCGAGGCATAGTGTGATTTTCAAAATGAGTCAACACTCTGCTATTATTGAAAATCCTGTAGTGAACTGGAACGGAAAATGGATACACGGAAAAACCATTCGCAGTAGCCACAAAATTGACGCATAAATGTCCAAAAATACTTGGAAAAAAATATATCTGATTGTGATATTTCTGACTTATTTTTACTGTGGTAAATATTACTGAACTAAACTTTTGGTATTTTAAGAGTACGGTATCTTACATCTCTAAATACTGGCAAGTGTACCAAGAAACTAATACGGTTAACAGTACGTCAGTCAACTCGTGAATCAGCTGTAAGGACGTGTCGTCCGCTAACCACAATTACTGTAATAAACATATAGCATCGCAGATTGTGTTTGCAACGTCTGTATATTTTAGATATTTGTTAATAAAACTCTCTCATTAAGTGATGGGAGTGGTAAATTTATATGTACACGACAAATAACAAAGATCTATTACTTATGCAAGATCACAGTGCACGGCAGTCGACAGTCAATGAACATGTTTGTTTATAATATGCTTTATTTATCCTAAAAGTCTACTTAGAGTGAACGAAGAAAGTTGTACATTAAACAGCCATTTTGTTATCATCTTTACCTTTACAATCCTGCTCACCGTTGCCTAGTTAACGCTACATAGGTCACCGCAAACATTCTGTAGTATAGACCATTTTGAATAAGGTATTATACTAACTTATGTACACCTGACATGTAATAAAAACACTGTAACCAATATTCACACATTAAAATATTAAGAATAGCTACTCATCGTATACCGACCAAACTATTGACTTAGGATGTATAGTTTATTGAAGAAAAATGCTTCTATTTACGTTAGATGTAGTCGTACATAGAGAAAATTGATGTTTTCTAACTTTAAAATGATCCATTTTTTGTTAGGTTACATTCGTTATGTTATGTAGATTTAGGTTATGTTCAATTATTTTATCATGGCTTAAGGTGACCTAACCAAACATTAACTAATGTAACAAAAACTAGAAAACTGAATAGCAAAATAACTCACAATTTGAAGTTAATTTTTAAACCAAAATAATTGATTGAAGTTACATCGCACATGTACGATTAAATGCGGCAAAACATGAATGTTTAAAAATACTAACGTACCGTAACTTTAAACAACACAAAGCACAAAACATTACATTAATTTCCTAACGATGACAAAACTTTGGGGTTAGTACCATATTGTTTCTTTGCAACTACTTAAGCACATGGAAACCAAATGTAACTTACTTTAGCTTGCTTTGTAACCACCTGGAAACTATTGCTCCCACAAAATCCCAAACGCGGATACAACCTTGAGATGTAGCACTGGCAATCCTCTCCTATCTCCGTTGTCGGCAGCGAGAGGTACAATTGTTCCCAGCACGGTCTCCTTTGTGAAACGAAAGCATTTCACAATTTCTACGTCCGTATTTGCATGGATTTTGGCCGTCACGCAAATACCGACGAGGACGTACATTTCGTTGTTCAAGATTCTCAACTCGTTCAATTTTAAATCCAAATGATCTTCGTCGAATAACCTCGGCACTTCGTACTCCAACATGCAAACATACAGCTACTGTTTGTTTACAAATGAGACTACCACATGAATATTTCAGAGCTTAAAACACGAAGTAAAAATTTTTATACACGGTGGTAATAATAGATGTTCTTTACCTACACACAGCATACATCCAAATTGAACTTCAATTAATTGTTACGATTAATTAAAGTCGGCTATTTTTATACTGTCGTCAGCCATCTTGTTTAAGGAAGTTAAAAGACCAGCTTGACGTTGCCTTAATTCTCACTGCTTCCTTTTCTAAAATTTAAGGTCGCCTTCTTCAAGGAGCGATTAAGGTAAGTTCTTGCATTGCAATTAAGGCTTCCTTCTTGATTTAAGGCCGCCTTATTCTAAAAGGGAGGTCTCTGCATACGGCCCAAGGTTTCTGTAGAACTAAACTTACTAAAGGAGATCTACAGTCGCTCGTGATCGCGCTCGGAGCTTCGCGTATTCTCTTTTTGGTAACATCATCTATGTCTATGGTGAAAAGTTTGTTGATTAAATTTGGGATAATAATGTTTATCACTTATCGTTGGAAAATATTTTGACTATTATGAAGAATGTTTGGACCAGAACTGTAATAGTTCCGTAAGTACTATTTTATTCTTTGTATACTTTTTGGTTTTCGTATCGTATCTACGTTCTGTTAATTTTCGTATTTTGGTTTCCCACTTTTGCTAGTTGGTGTAAATGTTGAGTAAGAAATACAGTTGTAATTTTAAGAACATTTATGTGTAATTAAATATGTAAGTCCGTGTTACTCTTAAAGTTTAAAAAAATTATGAAAAAAAAAAATAGTGGGTATCCTAATGTTAGTTTTCTTTCTTTCACTTTATTTATTGCATCCTAAATTGTCAGTACATACTGATCAGGATTTTTCAATAGTGCTAACTTAATGTACCAACTCAATCATAATGTTATGCAATGCAAGATTATAGGCAGTTCAGGCCGTATCCCAACTCGCTGAAAGAGTACTCTCTCGTCCACTCTTGACGTCACAGAGGGTACTTTCTACTGTCTCAACTCAAAGAGAGAGAGAGTGCAATAGGAGAGTGAACGAGAGTGAGCGATGATGTTCCCTCGTAGCTCACTCTCGCACCCTCTGTGGCAGCCATATTGCTTTAAGGTTAAACCATTTTATTTGTGCTGGTTAAGAATTATTTTTACTCGTTCGTTGTATTAATCTGCTGTTCTTGTATTTAATAAATATATTATAGTAGATAATAACAATTACCTACATTAAATATATCGTAGTTATTACAAAATCCCGATTTATCATCCGTTTACTTTCGTGGCCTTGAGAGTAAACTATACAGCAGTGAAGTCATTCAATGTTTTTTTATTTATTTTATTTTTGCGTCATGTATCTAAATTAATTCGTTATTCGGTATTTCCCGGCGTCAGCCATTACATGCGGAAGGATACGAATTGGTTGAAAATATAACTTTAGCAGGGCTTTTTTGAGTGCTCACTTTATTCTGAGGCTGTATCTCAATTCAAGAGTGTGTACACTCTCACTACCCACTCTCCCTGTCGGCCACTCTGGCTCACTTTATTCGAATTGGGACGTCTACTCTCGCACTTGCACTCGGCACACTGCATTCTATCGGCCGTAATTTTAAGTATATAAATAAATAATCTACACTGCGAACGAATTTATTTAGATACATGACGCAAAAATAAAATAAATAAAAAAAACATTGAATGACTTCACTGCTGTTAAAATTACACGATATATTGATACCATTGATGACATTATTTCATTTATTTTCAGTGTTTTTAATAAATCGCAGTGGCTGTGTAGTTTCCTCTCAAGGCCACGAAAGTAAACGGGATGATAAATCGGGATTTTGTAATAACTACGATATATTTAATGTAGGTAATTGTTATTATCTACTATAATATATTTATTAAATACAAGAATGGCAGATTAAAACAACGAACAACGAGTAAAAATAATTCTTAACCAGCACAAATAAAATGGTTTAACCTTAAAGCAATATGGCTGCCACGGAGGGTGCGAGAGTGAGCTGCGAGGGAACATCATCGCTCACTCTCGTTCACTCTCGTTCACTCTCCTATTGCGCACTCTCTCTTTGAGTTGGGACAGTTCACCAGCCCAGTTGCTATGTTAGACTGAAACACCACAAGCAAATACTGCCCTTTTTTACCTGATTTTGCTTATTGCATTGTATTATTTGTTTTATTGTGGATTTTATGCAACTCTGAAACATTTGCTTGCAATAGCTTTTGTCCGTGAAAATTATTCAGTTTATAACACGTGACTAGTGCAGCCTATGGTGGAGGAGTGGTCAAATGGGGTAAGTTACCCCAGTCTCAGATTACAAGTGGTTAAACAACCCTAGATAAAGGGTTCTTGCTGATTTTATTTTCATCATGTAACAATGCGAGCCTCACAAATAAAATACATGTACAATGAGAACACAATTAATGTTATAGATGTTCAAGCATCAGTTTTTTTAAACTCTGTACTAACATAGGTGCCCCAAAAATAGTTTTCCCAGGTCCTCAAAATTTTTTGATTGGACACTTGTAAACTCATAAAAATATTTTTTCATCTTCCAATGCCAGTTTCTTATTGTGGATTTACTATAGTTTATAAGTGTTTCAATTTTTAATAACATTTTGAATTTTGTTTTTAATGTTATTGTGGTATGGGTCATGGTGTGTTATTTTATTCTATACCATGTTTTGAGTCTTGGGTCTTTTGCTTTTTAAACTATGTTGGAGTTATTAAATTATTGTACACTACTAAAAAAATTATGTAATTAATTAACCACCCCTTTCCTCCCTAACCTTACTTTATTTTTTATTTATTTTATTTTTATACATTTCCTAATTTACGTAGTTTATGTGCTAAAGCTCACTGAATATAGGGCTTGTCAATATGGTTACAATTGTTATGAAATACATGTGAATGATTTCATGATTCTACTGTATACAATATGTACAATGACCGGCATGAAAACTAAATTTTCTAGAGAAGGATATTATGATTAATGGTAATGAGCAGTGTTAACTATTCAGTAAACAAATGTATGTCTATTGCACTAGGCCTATGTAAATCTGTGCTTAGTAACCACTGCTAAAGTTAAAAGTTAGATTACTTAACTCACTATAATATGCACCCTTACATAGTTTGAAGTTTATGATACATGACGTATCATGAACCTACTTTCTATTTACACAAACACACAATCACAATTTATACACACAATCATACTAGAGTTTATGAGTATGGACTATTTACATTAGCTTGAGTTACATTATTTTAGGATACTCTCGCAAAGTCTCTGGATATTATTCTTCTATTTCTTGTATGTACGCTATATAGACACTGATTTTCAAATATGTTTTAATTATTATACCAAATTTATTTATATTCATTTCAGATGTAACTTGCTTAGGTAGATTATTGTACACTTTGGTGGTTACTTGTGGTTTTACAGGTTTACAACAAAGAGGTGTATTATGTGGTTTGTGATTTTTTTACAGAATGCCTGGTGATAGGACAAACGTGACAATATCTTTTTGGCTTGATGAGTAATAAGAACAAGTAAATGAGACATCCATCATGTGTGTAAAAATTCTGGACCTTAATTTTGTAATGACAGATTACATAGAAAATTGTTAACCTATTCTTAGAAGTGTAAGACTCAAGTAATTGGTCGGCAAAGTAGCCGTTATCATCAAAATCTACAACCATGGAAAATGTTAACTCTGCCTGGGCTGTCACAATTAAGGAAGAAAATAATGTCCCTGAAGACGAAGATAATGTCTCTGAAGATGATGATGATTCCGGAAACAATGGCGCTGAGGTTGAGAATGAGGCTGAAAAGAATAACTCTGAAGTAGGAAATGAAGCTAAAAAGAATGATTTTGAATTAGGAAATGAAGCTGAGAAAAATGACTCTGAGGTTGGAAATGAAGCTGAGGTCAGAGTCAAGACTGAAATTGTAGATACTGAAGACTTTGCTTTATCATCAACTGAGGAAAATGCTGGTAGCATTTCGGTTGGAATGCTTGTGGAAGAGATGAACAAATCACCAGGTGGTGTTGAAGATGAAAGTGCAGAAGAAGGTAAATCTGGTGATGAAGGGAAGGTAAGTTTCAGTTGTTAGCATCTTGTAGAAAAACTGCACCCTTCAATCTAACATAACTTACGCCCTAATTTCTTACACATTTCCTAAAAAAAAGTTTTTGACAATTTTGCTTAGGGAAGTCATTCAGACACTGTCTGTTACTGTATGGTCGATTGCACAGTCCTACGAGAAAAAGCTTATGTCAGAGTTAGTTAAATCTTTATTCTGCATGGCATAGTCACATTAAAAGATTTCTTAAGTAAGAATATTTTTTGTGTACCACACACATTGCAGGAAAAATTAATTCTTCTCTTGAACTGTTGTGTATCTAATTATTTTGCCACTGTAAGCTAAATAACAAGATATTGGTTTGGTTTTCTGTTGTCATTTACACCAATAAATGACAATGTATTTTACAGAAGAAAAATACATTGAGACAACACAATTATAAAAAAATAAAAGCATGGAAATTGAGAAGTGTTGAATACCTTTACTTGCGCAGAAGTTTGGAACGTCAGATGAGGTCAGGTTAATGTTTCAAAACTACTGAAGTTTAAAAATGACACATTTTTAAACTACTGAAGTTTAAAAATGACACATTTATGACTTGTGTTTGATTGAAGTTACATGTAATTCATTATGTTGGTTTAAATTAATTTATCAGTGTTAATGTAATTTGGTACAATATGGCACCAGTAGAATGGCATTTTTGCAGTAAAAAGTGTTAGATATTAAATAATTATCCATGTTTTTAGGTAATGAAAATTATACTTAAAGTGTTAACTTGTTAGCAAAATTTACTCGTATTTATTTGATACATGTTATGGGAACTAAAAACTTAATTTGCAAATTATTTATATTAACTTACAAAACTTTTTGGAATTGGTTTATATTAAATTACTTAACTTTTACATATAACTACCATCACTTTTCTCCACAAAAACAAGCATTTTCAAGGCTGTAAGAAACAAACCTACTTCAGTCATAAGCATGCCGTAACTTACCAACATTTTGAAAAAGTGTGTATAATCTGTAAACAGTGGCATAGGCCTACCGACATATATGCAGATACAGAGTTGCTAGTTTGTTTTTAATTAACTTGCCATGAATTTCTTATATATGCATCGTAGTTACATATTAAATACCTTGTTATTCTCTTTTATTTAATTTAAAGCTTCTAATTATTATTTTTGAGCTACATTCTAGTTAAAATTGATACAATAATCTGTGTCATCACTGGCACACTAACACACGGGTTTAATCCCGAAATGGTCACACTCAAAATAAGAAAGGGCAGGTAAATGGATAACTATTCATTTATTTATAATTGCCCGCATTAATCGTAACAGATCCAGCAGAAAACACATCCATGCAAATACAAATAAAATGGCCTGAAGGACAGCAATGACCATTTTGCATGAGCAAACATGAAAGACAAACACCTAGTAAAATTGAGCCGTTAAAGGCACCCTTTAAAATCAATGTCACCCGTTGGCATGCCGTCGGCTAAACTGCAAAAGGAAAATTAGGAGGAACCACGCAATTTACAGGAAAGGGGCCAAAGCTCCCAAACATAAACGACTCCAAAGGAAACCAAACAACGAACTTAACTTACCACAAACTCATGATAGCCATTGGGGCTCCGACGGGTGATAACAAGCGAAGTGGTCGACGAGGCGGCAGGTATTAGACTGGCTACGCTCGAGAGCCTGGCGACCGGCCTTGGCAGCAAAGGGAGGGGAAGGCTTGGAGGGGGGAAAGAAAGGAGGAAGCCGGAGATTGCCGATGAAACTTGACTATGTCCGACACGAGTGTCACGTTCAAATAGCCCGATCAGTTCAAAAGGCACACACATTCAGAGTCCCATCCTGTTATAACACCACAGACTCTTTAAATAAAGTTCACAAGGGTGTTTGACTCCATAATACTTGGTGCTGTACCACACCACCAGTTCAACCCCCCATCCCTACTAAGCCACTAATACTGCTCAAAACCTTAATAGCGGAAGTGCAAACGGTCCAAGTCCATTCAGATGGATCACATTTCAGATGACATTCCCACACTGGGAAGAGCAGGTATGAGCTTGGAAACGTGTGCAGCCAGAACTTTCAGGGCATCCAAGTCCACAATTTCATAGCTTAGCAGTTAACTTATGGTAGATTGCTAAGCACAAATTTGCAGGATCCTGCATATAAAAAGGAGAATAAACAACAATGGGAAAGATGGCTGCCACATTACATAGAACCACATAGAACACACAAAACACAACCCACAGTTTACAAAATACCACGTACTGACACCACGTAACCCCAAAAACCTAAAACCCATACTAACCCACAACCGCCTGCTACGCACGCAACTTGTATCTTGATGCAGTCTTCAAAAGCAAAACCATCCTATGACTCCCTGTAACAGAAATTAGAATCAGTCAATCATCCTCCTCGTCATCTGTTGCCATCTTTAGGTGGCTTACATGGACCTTGCGATAAGAGTCTGGTGACTGAGAAGTTCATTCTGAGCATCGGATAAGGGAGACGACGGGGATAGCCAAACTTTCAACGGAGGGTGCAACAAGTCTCTACCAAATAATATCTTGGCCGGAGTGTTCTTCGTAGCTGAGTTGAAATCAGTGTTGATTAAATCCAAATCAATATCCGAATTACGCTATTGTGAATGATAAGAGCAGACAAGGTCACCTTCAAATTTCGATTAAACCTCTCAACCGTATTACCACAAGGATAATAAGGACTTGAGATATAATGATTGAGCACCCATCAAAAACACATATCCTTAAAAACTGTAGAACAAAAATATGGAGAGTTGTCGGTCGTAATATTTTTAGAAGGCCCAAAGGTAGACCATGCACGTCAGTAGCCGTACGATTGTGGCACTCTTCACATTGCGCATAGCCATGAGGATCACAAACTTACTGAAGGTATCAAGCAAAATCATAACATACAAATTTTCTTTTAAGGAACAAGTCATAGTACCAAACACATCACAGTGCATGGTTTCCCACGCGCCCACGGCCTGATCCATGGTGTACAACCCAACCTTGGCGTTGTTCGGTGCTTTCACTCCCTGACACAAGGTAAAAGAATGAACGTAATCGTGCACATCCCGGTAAATTCCAGGCCAAAAAAATAGTGCACTCAATTTAAGTAAAGTTTCTGCATGTCCCAAATGACCATCAAACGGAGAGGTGTGAAAATAGTTCATAAGCTCACCTCTACAAGCTGACGAAACTAACAATTTCCTAAATTTATTACGGCGTCCAACATAGTGCACCAGATCATCAATCACGTGGTACTATGTCGCTCAGTTATTCGTTACTCCACTTCTGCATGGCTATTGTACCTGTCACTGGCACGTCTTACCTTTGCATGCAGCAGTTCCAGGCAAGCCATTTGTCAGATGGTCAAACGCGACACTATGATGGTGTTCATATTGATCTGTTTGCCTGTAGGTACACAAGCTGACAGGCAACTGTCAGAAAGCATTTTGATTTATCCATCACCACATACGTCAACTACACACTGTGAAGGGATTAGACTGTGCAATAGTTGTGTTACATTTTTAATGGTGTTACCAATATGCACATATGTAATTTTTAACTGATTTAGCATTGCAAACATTATTTTATTTTTCATGTGTTTTGACATTTTTGTGTGTCTTATTAACACTATTTTACAATTCTTGCATTTTTACATAATTTCTGCCCATATGTTACATTATTTAAAGCAATTAAACCAATATGAGGGTTTCTTGCCAGTTACATTGCAACGTAATTGCATTAATCAGTCAGTGTTTTTACTTGTGACACATTGTCTACCAAGTAACACTTTTTTTTATTATTAAATATTATTTACAACTCTGCCTGTTTTCTGTGGTAGTTACAACACTCTCATTCAATCAGAGTCACTCAAGTTCAGTTTTTCGTTACGGTAGCTGATTTGGATGTAAGGTTTTGTTGGAAGTGGTGAGCATTGCAGTTAACATGTGTGGTTTTGTTTACTACCACAGTTTCTGTAACCATGCAATTCAACTTTGCTTGGTTACATTTAGTTGCAAGGCATTGCATATGTTTCAGGCGTCGGAGTACATGCCTTAATTTGATTTGTGATGTTCTTGAAATCCAGTAACGTAAGCGAGTTCTGGCAAGATGACCTTTTTTGTTTGTCGTCCGTCACTTCTTCCGTTATTGCAGTCAAATGTGCATTATTGTTCAATTTTTAAGAGTTATAGGCATAAATGTGCACATGTACCCCGTTTTTAAACAAGAAGGGGTGATAATATTACGAAAGTAATATGATTAGGATAAAAATCCTTCAATGTTTCGGCACTGTTCCAAATTTCAGTCCTTTCCGTCAATTAGTTTTTGATTTATTTAATGAAATTTTTTTTCCAAGCCGATGTTTAAGGTACCAATACTCCCTCAATATTCACTTTAGAAAAAAATTTCCAAGACATTTCGACTTTTTTTTCTTCCCCCCCATGATTTATCACCACATACAATTAATGCACTCTGTCTTGGGACACTCTGTATATCTATATACATTTTTTCCTACTACAGTAGATTAAAATTTAAAAAGTATTTTACTTACAAATACAGGAAATTTTTTTTAATAAGCCTACATGAAACAATAATGCAGGATATGATCACTAGGAATATTAATATAGCTTGAAAGTACAGTAGGTAAAATTTCAACTATAATTTATATTTTGTTCTTTTGAAGCAGCAAGCAAAGAAAAAGTAAGGGACAAATCAACAGATTATGACAATAATCTTGCATTGGTTTTGAACAGTTGCTCTCCAAAGTGTGTTGTGTTAGTTGTACTGGACTAAAAATGATATAAGAAAATATATAAATTTGAAGATTTTGCAGATTTCAGTCACGACTTTTCACTTGTTATTTCTGCTGATAAAATTTGCAAATGGAACAGCAAACATTGCTAGTAATTATTAGATAACTAATAATAAACATTTCAGTTGTATTATATTCTCTACTGTCCAGAGAAATTGATTGAAGCGAAAATAATAGCAGGAATCTTGATGAGGGGAGTGTTAGAGGCATTGTCATTAATATTATAAGATTTGGTAAATAGTTGGCTGTTTGTCTTATGTAGTAGTTTGTGATCAGGTTGCTTCAAACTGAGGAAGTTAGTTTATGTGGCAGAAAAAAGCTTGTGTTGAAGTTAGCTGGAACAAATATGATACATTTGTGGCTCATTGCTTTTACACATCAGGCAGAAACATTTTACAGATATAAGATTTTTGGCACATGCCTCAAAATGTGTTAAAAGTACATGACATTAAATTAGGTTTAGTTTCAAAGCTTGCATAAATAATAGCTTAAACTTGCCTCCGTTGTCTCCAGTGAAAGTGTGCTTGTCTAACGATAAATAGCATTTGTAGAAAAATATGTTGATTTTTGGAATAATATTTTTTGTTATAAATTAAGTTAGCAATGTGAAAATGTTGCTTATATGTAAGGCTGGCTTGAAAATATTGCTGCCATGAAACTTCTTTGACAAAATCTGTAGCATGCACATACATACGTACATACATACATACATACATACATACATACATACATACGCGCACACACACACACACACCACTCTCTCTCTTTGTCTGTCTTATAGTGAATATATGTTTCAAACTTTGCAAGATTATTCCTTATAAAAATGAGGTACAGTCATTGAGTTTTTAGCTGGCGTTAATGTTAAGGGAGAAATACATGTTGAAATTTGACATTTAAATTTAACATTGGTTAAAAAAACCAAAAGTAACAAAGAATAAATATCAAGAAATAAAATTGGTTTCAAATACCTTTCACCTTCAGCAGAAAACGAGGTTGATCAACTTTTTTTTTAATATATAATTTTTTGGCTATTAAATGGCCCATTTTATAGCATGATGCCCCAGTGAACCAAAAAGGTAACCTTGCTGCATCATTCACAAGGAACTATTTTCGAGGAAAAGGACGTAAAATATTTTGTGGAATCTTACAGGTAGGCAACACACAATACGCAGGAGATTTTAGTAAACAGTACTATTCACTATTAAACTTTGTGTAATGTGATTCATCAGTAGTGGTATTCTGTGTATAGGTAAAAATTATAAATGGTAAAACCATTCACTGGTGTCATGTTTAATTATTTTGTTTTAATTTCTTGTATGCATCTTTTACAAATTGGAGGTAGCGTCACTAGATGGTGCACACATTACGACCACCAGTTATTTCCACGAGTTTTTTGTATTCTCATGTTACAGTATTTTATGCACATACAGTACTTTCAATTGAAATTAGAGTTGTACAGGAAAATTTTTGTTAAAAGCTAAAGTTGTTGAATTGTGTTTAAAATTTCTTTCGGTAAAATTTACTCTCTTAAGATTGAATTACTATAAAGCTGTGCTAATAAAATAACTTCACTTATGTTTTATATCTAATTTGTGAAACACGACTACCCACATGTCAAAAATTGAAACTGATTTCCGTACACAAACAATAATATGAAATTTAGGAAAAATTACACACACAGTACTAAGTAATTTTCTTAGTGTATTAATATTTACATCATAAACCACTATTAGAAAGACTGTCAAGTTAAGTGTTCTTCTAGAATAGTTTGTTTCTGAAGTTTTTAATACTAGCTACAAATTATGCGTAATATATTATGAGAAGGTACTTAAAATGTGCTATTTAAAAGAATAGGTTTGAAGAACGATGTAAAGTCCCATAACAGAATGAGAATTATTTGTCATCTCGTATTTTTTTTTATGTGTTATCTTCTATCCTCTTTTTTTTAAATGTAAGGCAGTTGCTTGAATCTCATTGTAGTGTAAATTGCTTTGCAATGGAAATTAAAAACATGAATGTTTGCATCAACTTAATTTTAAATTTGAAATTGTTTTGACTGTCTCATTTCTCTGTATAAAAACCCTATTTTACCCCTAGGCTTGCTTGCTATTGGGGTAGTAGCTTTGTTCCCACATACAAAAATATCGCAGATTTGTTTGTGATGTGTGTATTAATAGCACATGCCCGTTGTATATATATAAAAGAAAACATGACATTTAAAGTAATTTTCTCATTTTGCTGCAGCAGTTTACTATATCATAGTGTAGTGGTATTGTCATGCAGCCTATGTAAGGAAAATAGATTTAATAATAGTTTTTTTCAATTTTACTCTTAATTTACTTTTTGCTAAAATTAATTGGATTTAATGGCTTGCAGAGTGGTAGGATGCAGTCTTCCCACTTGTGAATTCACAAATTCATCCCAGGTATTTGCAGGATTGTACTTCTTTGCAACTGGGATTTTCATGTGAGTAGTGTGGTGGCAATACTGGTGGTTTGCTTCTGTAGTATCATTTCATGTTGTTCATTCTTCAGGCTGGCCAGACATAGAAGGTCTGTCTCGTGAACAGGAAGAGCAGTCAGCTCCATGGAGTGTCTGCTTTGTTTATATCTGTATCGAGCCTGCCAATAATATAAGTCAGCAGGAAGTCATTTCGTTATTATTCATTCTATTGTTGACTGTGTAAGGAAATTGAATGCTAAGGCGTTCTGAATAAATATATCAAGAACCCTTTACTGTTGTTTGGGAAGGTGTTTCTGTTTGATGGTTTCCTCATTTTGCAAAACTTTTGAAATTTAGAGCCACATGTTAAAAGTTCATCAGTCTATAAACAAATTATGATGCTTAAAGAGATGTATTGGGTTTTACATTGCACAGTTATGCACAGAAAGGTCCCTGCTGATCAAAGTGGGCTCCGAACCACCTGGGGTATCAGCTCGGTGCTCAAATTCTGTCGTGCCATGGGCAGGTCTTGCACGAGCATCGATTCAACCTTTTTACCACACGAGTCCCATCATGGCCTCCAAGGACTCCATTTATGAGTTGAAATTAAGTTTTTTTTATTTCTTTTCAGCATAATGGTACGTAAATTTTGTTGTATGGTTATTACATACTTTATGGTTTTTTTTTTGCTATAGTTTGAAGTGAATTTATCTCAGTTGCTACTAACCTTACATATTTGATTTCCATGGTCTAATTTCAGACCTGCTGGATGAGATATGTTTCGGTCCCATGATATTTGTTTTATCATGGTTCTACTATGTTGGTCTCATGTTCATTTTACCATCTTTACTTTATCTCATGTCATTCAAGTTAATCAAGTCTGACCATTTTTGTGTTGCTTTCCATACAAAAAATGTGTTATTGTTCTGAGAGCTGTGTGTACTGTATAGAAGTTACTAAATCTTTAAAAATTTTTTAATTTTCAGTCTAAAGTTTGACACTAGTGACAGAAATAAACTGCGTTGGATTTACACCATTAGCACTAAAATTTAATCTTATGAGTCTGTAAACAAACATAAAAAATTTCAAAATTATATACGTAACTCAAATATTGTAGGCTAACATTTATGTTATTAGAGTTGAATTAAGTTATGTTATGTTATTGTTCGAGCTGTGCCATATTAATGTTAGAGAGAGTGCTCTCTGGTCGTCTCAGTTTGTTGGCAAGAGTGTGAAAATGCGAGAGTACAGTGAGAGAACGAAACTGCTCACTCGCTGGACTCTCTCATTCTCTCCGGTGTACGCCATCTTGATTACAACCAGGGTCTGAGGTTGGGGAAGAAACGTTTGTCACATATTACAAATATATCAATGTTTGTAAATAAGTAAATTATTTCCAATGAACAGTTAACTATGGCAAGAATTGATGTAAACATTTTCTGCTCTAATAGATTTTTAAATACAAAATATACAATATTTCTGCCTCTCCTGTAAACAGATATTCTCTGCTAACATCCCTAGTAAGTTAAAAATTATTATTTGAATTGCCTACAATATATTTGATGGGTTTATAACTTGTATTAATAAAATTTACGCACTTGTTACCTTAGCATTGTTCAAAAACAAGAGTGCATCTTCCCAATTGGAGAGAGTGAGTGTGCCAGAGAGTACTCTTTAAATTGAGACACGGCCTCAGTTTTCCAACTCAGGTCTCTGAGACTTTACACTAACATCATGGGTTTATATTGCAAACTTTGCCACATAATAATTTTCAAAACACTTGTAAAGTTTTACTCAACGTAATTAATCTCTAGAAAGTGATTTTGATTGTTGTTCTTACATAGTCAGTAATGAGAATTTGGAAAAGTAAAAAAAAAAAAATTACATAAAATACAAGCAATCCAATGTTTTTAAGGTATTGTGTAATAAAAGCACTTTTTAACTTGTTAATATTTTCTCAATGATTTTTCTTCACAGAATTGTTAAAGTCAGATGTACTAATTGTACCTGTCAAGTATGTATTGATGATACTAATATTTTAATACGAATAAGTAATGTATTCAATATGTGTGGATTATAGCATATTGCAAAATAATAAAGCGAAATTTGCATGTCTCTACATACGTATTATGTAGCTCTGGATTTTAAAAAGTTTTACAGTCCATGTGCTATCTTGAGTTGCATTACTTTTAATAAAAATTGGTTGTCACCTACTTAACACGAATCCTAACCTTAACTTGCCTCTTCCTTGGAAAACAAGTCACCATATTTTTCAATTTTCTCTGGATAAGTAACGTTCAGCAGGTGCAAGTAGTGGGTAGCATATTCATTGATTAGTCTGGAGAATAGGCAATATGTGAAGGTAGCAATTTGCATATGTTGATCATTTAACATATAAATGGCTCTAACAATTGTGTATAAGGCCCCAATTATCATGAAAAATGAGTTTATATACTGAAATTTGCATACATTGTTTATGCATACATAACCAACATAATGTGCACTTCAAATTATCTTGTAAAAATGTAAAATATGAATATTTATATTAAGTGGATAAACTTAGATGTGTTACATTTTGACACACAATCAGTGCTATGAAAGTAAACTACTAAGCATGTAGTAAATTACCACTCAACATTATGTGTTCATAAACATCAGAGATTTTGAGTACAGTCTAGGAATATCAGCATTTGTAAATAGTCATACAAAAGATTTATTATTAGCTACTGTGATATTTTAAATAATAGTCAAGCAACATAATGTTAGCAGTGATATGTTCACACATTCTGTATGAAATTTCTGTAATAATGTTACAATAGCACAAATCACTGGGTCTTTATTTGGTGGTTCAAAGTCTTGTTATATTATGAATTTTTACCATGCTAGAAGCATTCATATTCTTGAAAACCAGCGTGCTACATACTGCTGGAAGAACTGTGAATTTCTCTTTTCCAGTGTAAGATTTAGTGTGTTCTCGACAAAATCTTCAAACACACGTATTGGACAGGGGCAAACGTCTGAGGAGGTAATGGGCTCTTGCATGTGAAATGCTGAATATGTTAACACAGTCCTTGGTGGTAGTTGTTACGTGTGTTTAGGGTTTAGGGTGTTGCAGAGGGAAAAATCATAATTTTGTATTTGTATCAAACAGTGTTAGTTTTGTATGCATTGTGTACATTTTCCATTTACAAAAAAATTCAGCTCAGCCAGTTTTCATATAAAGAATTTTTATACGCTTAAAGCCTTAGCCCGAGACATGTTATTTTACTGTGAATTTTCCGTTTCATTATGTTGATTGGTTTTTGGGGGTGTATAAACTAAAAATATGTAAATTTAGACTTTGAAATGCTATCATGGGAAATCTGGCTACGCTAAAATTTTTTTGTAAAGAAAAATGTACTCCCAAGTAACGTCAACAAAACTATCACTGTTTCATACAAATATAAAATTATGATTTTTTTCCCACTTGAACAACCTTTAGGCAGATTCACAACTGCACTTAACGTACATGGGTAATGTTTTGGGGATTGGATTCACATCATAGAATTTATATGCGCACATAATTTAATTTTGTTGCTGCAAGATGTCAGTTGTAAATTATTTTACCAACCTAAATAGTTTTGGAATGGAAAATATTAAACTATTTATGACAAAAATTGGAAGCATTTAAAAAAAATTTAAACATTAAATTTAGTCTTACATTTTTACTGCTACTTTTTAAGCTATATTCAAAACCACCATGTAGTGCACTTACGTAAGAAGTAGTAAGTTGACCAATTCAGTCACCTACGTTTCATGGTGATGTGAATGCTTACATTCAAACTCATTGTTTCTACTTTTACTACGTGCATGTATGTACGTACATACGCTAAGTGTTGGTTGTGAATACAACTTTAGACCATAGAATTGTCGTAGGAAGGTAGTAGAGGGATAAGGTATGGAAAAAAAAGAGAGGTGTGGCTTATCTCTTTCTGACTTTAGGTACAGTGCAAAATTCACCTTTCAGGAGGCAAGGGTGGGCTTTGTGCCCTCAGTTCGTGGCCATGTTGGTCGGAGTTTTCAACAGATTATCACTCTATATATTATGTGCTAACCATTCAATATTAGAAACATTGCAATTATTATAGTCAGTTTCACATAAGATTTTCTTTTTGACAGTTTTGATCGTAAGCTTTTTTGGCTGGAGTCATAAATATCTCGGTTTCTTGATTGAGGCACTGTCTGATGTTCGGTTTCTTCCGACGTTGTGGCAATAGTTGTCTTTGCCATCATCAGGATTGTACTTAGGTCTAGCTGTTTGGATGCCCAATATATACTGGTTGTGCCAGCCAGTCGCAGCCCAGCTGTGTTGTGATTGACTGAGCATTCTGGCCAATCATTGACAATCTTGTACCTCATTGATGCACTGTGTCTTCATGTTCTGCTTCTTTCGTGAATGCAGTTCGGTTTTTTCAGAGTTTTGAGCACGGGATTCCAAATTTTACTGGGATTATATTTATCTTCTCTATTAAAATTATTAGGTGTTGTTTCCTTATTTCAATAGCTTCTTAGTTCTATGTTTGTAATAGGATTTGTAAGCTTCGGAAAAAAACCGAAAAAATTGGGGGAAAAAACAGGGAAAATTGTTTTTTTTTTCTCTTCCGTTGATGTAAAAATGGGAAAAATTGGATTTTTTTCTCAAGGTGAAAAATTACGGAAAATTGAAAAAAGTGTGATAAAAATAATTATACAATTTGTGTATTACAAATCTGGATGTTTAAAATATTTATATTCGGGCCTATGTACCGTTACACATAGTACCCTACCAGTACCCGAAAATGAAATATTTAGTAAATGTAACACAAAGTTTAAAAAAGAACCACAATAATGTTGGTACAGTGAAATATACAATATGCACATGAATTAAACAGAAATAGTTGTCAAACACATACTCATACACAACTTACAATCTCTGCCAGGAAAACAGTATTGATTACAACAAAAAACCCTTTTAGTTCAAATTCACAAGTAACACCCTCAGATAATTATTAATTATCTTGCTGCTTGTATCAACTGGCTGAGTGGTGTACTTTGCTGTTGTTTTACTTTTATCAACTTTATGATTAGCCTTTTTTTTCAGACTTATGACTTATGACTGAATGCTGTTTGCCAGGTGTTCAGTTACGACTTACAATGGTGTATGTGTGTTCTGGATTACTAGTAAACAAGTTACTTAAATTATAGTAATATGATGCTCCTGTAGTCACCCTTATCTTATAACTGTAAAGTTCTCCTGTTTGCCTTCGTTTCACATTCATACACCTTGCTATAGAATGTCCCAGCCACGTTACAAAGTTCGGGAGGTGAACTACTTCAGAGTTTTAGCTTTAAATATTATCTTTGTTATTTAATTGATATTACAATTTGCATAGCATCACGCTTCAAAATATGTGATTAATAACAATTTCTGTTACTTTAAAGTAAGAAACAATTCTCATACTCCACTAATATTAATTCACTACATGAAATGTAATGGGCACTTCATTAAGAAATAATTATCACATATCTTTTAATCATTATAGCTACTGCTGACAATGTAAGATTTATTCAATGTTAGTAGCTTCTGTCTGAAGACAACATCGTGGTTGGGGTAGTTGAAGACTATGAATTTGATCATTCAAAATCAATGTCGTGTGGGAACTGAAAAATATGTCTGTTTTGTTACACTGTTATTGTCTGCTATAAATTTAAAGTGAGAGAGGGGAATGTTATTTATTTGGACACTTTTACGTGTCCTCGAACAGCACAAGGCTTTAGAGGAACACGGGGGGAGGGGGGATTGGGGAAGGAGTCGGCAAAGGTCTTCGTTAAGGAACCATCCGAGTATTTGCATGGAGTGATTTCAGAAGACCCTGGAAAACAGAAATCAGGATGGTAGGAGCCAGATATCGAAACTGGGTCCTCCTGAATGTGAGGCGAGTGTTTAATTACTTCTCCACCATGCTCAGTTATTAAAACAAAAGAGAGTACATTAATGTTCTGCCATGATGTCAACTTAGGTGTATCATTCATTTCCACTACTTCTTTGATTATTACATATTATGCCTAAACGAGAGCATGTATAATATATGTTTGCCTGTATTGTTTAAAATTGTTTTACTATATATTATGTAGTTTTTCAATACTTATTCATAAAGTTAAAGGTACAAATTTTCGTCAGTCAAAAAACTTAGCCTACCGAAACCAGGTAAATTATTTTGTCAAGGAAATAAATTAGACGACGTAGTAAAATCCTATAAACAAACTGTATGAGTTTTATTATTATGTTTGCTCTAGTTTAGGGTTTTAAAAATATTACCATAATAGTATTAGAAATGAAGGATCATTCCCTGAAATATGTTTACGGGAATTATTTATTGTTTGTTTTTCTTTTATGATTTCAACTTTTCATGTTAAGTTTTCTGTGCTATGTTGCTATTGTTTCTTCCTATTAGCATATATGGTTTGTTTGGAACATCCTGTTTCTTCTACTAAAGCTCCCATAGTGAGTTAATAGTATATGAAAAATACTGGAATGAGATCAATACAATATTTCACTCCCTTTCGTGTAGCCTACCTATATTACCACTTTTTATTCTTTTGCCTTCCATACAAATAAATGTTAACAAAAATTCCACATACAAAATTTTATTTCGAAATCAAGTCACCATACATGACGAATTGTTCGGCCACAAGACACTGTAGTTTCACTACTGAACCAGTTTAGGACACGGGACAAAGTAAACTTCTGGTAAAAGGAAGCCTGTATCTTATTTATTAACGTTTCCACAGCCTTTTTACAAGAGAACGGATAAAGCTATTGATGTTGGGTTGCTTTTAAAAATATATTTACCTCATTAGGAATAACTTCCTCGCTTTCATCTGCCATATAACTTGAATAGTGAAAAAGTTTCTTACTGACCAACTTTTTGATGTTTTAGTTTGTTAGAAAGTGCCCATAACATTAGAAAAAAATTTCAGTACAAGCATCAAAACTAATTTTAGCCTTCAAATTTGTTCGTTGGCGTCCAGCTGTATGAAATTACACACCATAAAAATGGAATACAATTTTTCTTTTGATTCGTTAGCTATGGTGTGATATATTTAAGGATGCATGAAAACAGTACTAAGTTCAAAATATAGTTTTTTTAATTTTTCAACCCCTTAAAACGATGTAATTTATTAACTAACTATATCACCCGATGCACGTTTTGATGCTGTACAATATGCAAAAATTTTAAGATCAAAGTTAGAAGGTGAAAATTTTAGGATTTTTGGCAACAGTGCTCGCCATAACAAGTGCAGTGCTTGTGACAGTTACCATGCCTTGGAAAGAGAGAGCAAATGTTGTCCATATAACCCTGTACTGCAATTAAAGCGTGAGATGCTCTAATAGTAAGTAAACGTTCAGAATGAATCAGGTAGGCGATTTCTCCAATTTTTTCCTTATTTTGATGACCTTACATAAGTTATTACATATTATTTTGCCATCACAGGTTTAGTATGATTTCATAATGATTTTGAAGAAATTTTTCCAATATTTTCCAATTTTTCTGGAAGATTTGGAAAAAAATTATTTTTTTTTCTGGTTTTTTCCTTTCATAAATTTTTCTGCAAATTTTAGAACACTAGTTTGTAATTAGAGATGTTAGCAATCTGCTCAGCCTTGTCAAAAATAATGCAATGTTCTGTTTCCTGATAGTGTTCGGCTATTGCTGATCAGTCTATTGTACTTAATATCTGCTAGGTGTTCTTTGAGTTGGGTAGAATTTTTTCGTCCTGTCTGCCCAATTTAGCCTTTTCGCATGAACAAGTTACTTTGTAGATGCTAGAACAGTTTTTGTATGGTTCTTTGTCGTTGATGTTTCAAGGACAAGACTTCAATTTGTATGTTGGCTGCTGAATGGTTCTAATATTCAGTTTCTGGAGTAGCTTAAATATTCTTTTAGTTGTTCTGTTGACATAAGGCAGGAGTGCAATGTGTTTGTTTTCTTTGGTTAATTGCAGAAACGTCAGAAGAAACCGAACGTCGGATGTGGCCTCAACACAGAAGCCAAAATACTTAATACTCCGGCCACGAAAGCCTACGATCAAGATTGAATTCTCTTTATGGGGAGAAGATATTTTCTACCACCACCAAACATCTCGACAAACTGAGGATGAAATCTCGTCTTCTTAGTGCACTGTGCTTCCTAAAAAGATGCAGAGACATGAACATTTTACCGAAGTTAATACTGATTCGTCACAGTCTCAAAACACCTGCTGCTGAGAATATCTTTGGTAAAGCCAGCAAAGCACTGCTGCAAGAAAGAATACAAACACTCGTATTGATCTGGACCAAATATAGAAAAGATTATACAAGATACTCTTATGCTGGCAGCTTGTTTACAGCCAAAAGACTGGGAACTACTTGATCAAATATCATCTCAAAAAGCCATAGCCAAGTCAGCTAAAGCTACTGTGGGGGGTCACTTATTCTGGTTTAATTTAAGTTCCCACTCACAGTTTATTATGCTTCATAAATATCGTTTTCAACACAAGAAAAACACAAGTGCGAAGTTTACCTTTACATTAGGGCTACTTCCTAGCAGGGTCTTTACACAAATGAATAAAGGTACCAACACTATTAGTTTGTTGCAAATTGTAATTATTTCGTTCAGACGAAAAAAGAAAGTTACCTACACGAATTGTACATTACATTTCCCACACTAAAGCAAGATCGCATGCGAAACTTCCCGAGGTTCAGGCTGTAGTCACTCATTCCCGGGTATTTTAGGCTTCAAAACCAAAGTCTCCCGAAAAGCCTAACAAGCAAATGTCTCCCGCAACTCCGAAAAGAAAAACAAACTTATTTTCTTTTACTGAAAAATAATGTGCCCACAAAAACTTATTTCCACATTTTACATGCCATGTGGTTGACAAACATCTTCTCACCGCGTGGGAGCGCCCGACCTACACAACCTACCACCTTCACAACCTCCAAGCAAATAGACCACAGCCAGGCCCGTGCATCCTCTCGCCAACGATCTTTTACAGATCCCTCCGCCACACTCCAATATCTTCTACTTATATCCAAAGCAAGAAAACGTTACATATAGAAATATTGTCGGCTGAAAAAACCATTCCACGAACAAAAGTTAAATAAAAAAATTAATCGTAACTGACAGAGGAACTCTTTGATCAAATATCATCTCAAAAAGCCATAGCCAAGTCAGCTAAAGCTACTGAAAAACAGAAAAAGAAATCCAGCCACCTTCAAAATACTGAACTGAAACCAGTACTTAACAAGGACAAAATAATCAACCTTAACAACAAACAACTGGAAAAAACCAGCAAATCAGTGCTGGCGAAGGCCCTGAACTTCGAAACACCACACAAGAAAATTCCAGCAGTAGATATAGTCACAGGGGTTGAAGCAGCCATTACTCATCTACCCCTATAGAAGCAGAAGAAATCAGAACAGAAACAGTGCGCTTTCTTAAGAGAGCCAAACCACTGAATTAGAACATCAACAGAGAGGAAAGAAGAGCATTTGCCGACATAAAAAATAATGACAGTTTAATCACACTTCCAGCAGATAAGGACAGTACCATTGTAGTTATGAATGCTGCAGATTATGATGCAAAAATTAAGTGCTTACTCGCTCGTGATGCTTACAAATATCTACAAAAGAACCCAGTGAATCAAAGAGAACATAAATTAAAGAAACTCATAATCAGCTCATTATTACCAGACTGTTACGCAAAGTCAGCAGGACACCAACCATCTATTAACTACCAAAGATATACAAGACAGGTGTACCACTCCACCCTACAGTAAGCGCCACGAATTCGCCTACACATAATCTCACCAAATATGTTGAGGTGTGCTTAAACGAGCAATTCCAAATCCAAAGTCTTACATGAAGGATTCAAGACATTTTGTGGAGATCATAAGACAGATTCGTATAGAAGAAACCGACCTACTGTGAGCTTTGATGTGGAGTCATTCTACACTAAAGTGTCTGTAAAAGAAGCTCTAGAGGTGATCAGAAGTCATTTAAGCAACACACCATCTGACGGTGATCTGGTCAAGTTTACTGAGCACTGCACCAAATCAATTTTCTTCTCCTACAATGGTCAGTACTTCGCGCGAGAAGAAGGAACAGCCATGAGCTCCTTGCTCTCCTCACTGTTAGGCAACACCTACATCGCACACTTTGAGGAAGATGCCATACGAGAGAGTGAGTACAAACAAAAGCATTGGTACAGATATGTCGATAATACTATTTCAATTTGGCCACATGTACAGATTACCCTACAGCATTATTTTTACTGTCTCAATAATCGGCATGATAACGTTAAGTTTACTATGGAAGTCGAAAAGGAAGGTGCTTTGCCATTCCTTGATGTTCTTTTGACCATAGCTGGCAATGCCACAAAACACAGAGTTTACAGGATTTACAGGAAACCTACTGACACAGTATCCGAATGCTGATTCGCACCACCCACCAGCACGTAAGAGGACAGTTATCTCAGCCTTAGTGAACAGAGCCAGAGACATCTGTAACAATTCGAGCATCGATCTAGAGCTTCAGCATGTAAAAAACAGTCTAATGGCTGATGGTTATTCTGAAAAAAAATATATAAACTCCAAACAGCCAATAGAGCAAACCAAAACCCAAGGAAACAACCACATTGTACTCCTGCCATATGTCAACATAACAAGCAAAAGAATATCTAAGCTACTCCAGAAACAAAATATCAGAACCATTCAGCAGCCAACTTAAGTCTTTTCCTCAAAACATAAAATGCCATGATGAGAAGGAAATACAACCGAGAGAAAGATAAAAGAAGTCATAATTTAATTGTTACTTCAAATACACTAACTTTTACTTTCAACTTACTACGTTTACTTTCAACTTGCTATGATGTACCTACACACTGAAACAAAGTACTACATACTACACAAAAGAACATCCCACATTGTAATGGCTACATCTAAGAAGAGGCTTGGTAAGACAAAACACACATAAAGCCCATGGGACCACAAAAAAATAACACAAAACACACAGAGACACAGATGTACCTCGCCGGAGATACTGTCCCAAGAGCTTCGCTCCACATTGCCCTAACAGCTTCATCATCAAACCTTTTGCCCCGGCCCATGTTACTGTTGTAGTATGTTTTGCACTGACCCCACACTAGTTCAATTGCATTGTAGTGGCAATGATATGGAGGAAGCCGAAGAATCTCATGGCCGTGTTCATTTGCCAGTTCAT